>JASSKH010000005.1:14048627-14221127 GCA_031763025.1 Macrocystis pyrifera | reverse complement strand
ACGCAATACCATGCCTTCGCACTAGGTGCGGCCGACACAACATACATACATACGCCAGCAACAAAAAAAATACACCACAAATATAGAGAAGAAACGAAGAAACCAAACCGAAAAAGAAAAAGAAAATGAGAAGAATCCCAAGTAAATAAATAAAATGGGAAGCCAATTTAAAGCTCAGACACATACTTACCCCGAGCATGAGCCAAAAGGGACGTGCAAGGGGGAAGAAACGAGAAGGAAAAAGGGGACTATGCATCCCGGTGGACACTTAACTACGTAAAAAGAGAAATAATGAGTGGGCCAAAATACGCTCGTCACCCACCCACTATGTAGTACTTCTTTCATAAGGGTAAGAAGGGGAAAATATATGGACTCCCGTAATAACAACATTTGGTCCGGACCTTTTTACTATGGTCCCCCGTAATAATAGTGTGAATATGTACAAGGCAGATACCAGGCATGTACTATTAATACGAGTATAATGTCGGTCGTTTTTTACACAAATATCAATTAATTATGTTTGCTTCCTTGGTGAGGGTGTATACATCATCATTCATTAGAGACCACATACCTGGTACAGCAGTCCAGTCGTGTTCCCAGCACACGTCTCTTCGGCATGGTTGCATGTTGTGCAGCGCATGTATATATATGAAGCTCTGTATATGAAAGGGCAAGCTGCCTTAGATCTCTAATGTGCAGGTCGACTGCCGTACGTAGACACAGCTGCTGCTGCAGTTGTACTACTACTGTATGTCTTAATACTAGTATTTTCTGCTCTCTTCTTCTGCTTGATATAGTATCGACGAACCAGGAACGAACGCACCCCCGAACGCACGGTATTATCCAGCCAGGACGTTTATATATATGAAGGACGAACAAGTTTTTGGCGCAGCGATGATCGGTTGCTTGAGCCGCGCGGCTACCGTACACCTATACCTACTACCTATTTTGTTGTGGTGCTTCGCTCAGCCTTGTCTCCCCCGTGTTCGGTCCTTCGGCTATCTTCCTAGCATCGAGTTTCCACGAAATGCCGTAATACCCCAGCAGGATATATATATATTCGAAAAAAGCTGAATCTACGCAACACGACGGCCTGACTGTCGCCCATAATAGGTACACACGGTGCGCGGCGGTGCATGATACTATTCTTCACACTTCTCATCACAAGACTGGGAACGGTTGAATGGCACACGACACCGGTTGCAGTTTTTTTCGTGCAACCCAACTGCTGCTGACTGATCTTGCTGTTTTGCACAATGTCACGAAGATTGTAAAGGTACACTCGGTGCTGGAACCACTACTACTACTCACTTCTGTTCAGTAAAAAACGTGATGCGGACGTCGCACGGGTTGGTTGCTGCCGAACGCACGACACGATGAAGGAATACCTCCCTTCCGACAATGCGTTTCCCTGGCTATGAAAGCAGCCGGCACCCCCCTTACGGCAGCAATAGTGTAGAAGTTAACAACGTGTGATCTAAAATCGCGTGTGAAGCAATCCTCTTCAGTTCAGCACTGCAACGCATCACTAGTGGTATGTGTGCTTCGCGCCGCTTACGGTGACGCCCAGGTGCTCCATAATGTCACGAGCGCTATATACACCTGCGCAGTTACTCCTTCTGCTGCTGTAGCAGTTGCGAAAAATGATTCTTGCTCAGTGTCTACAATTATTCGCATACCCCCTGCGCAGGAAACAGGACCGACAAAAATCGAACAAACAACAACAGTTAGTTCGTTGTATCCCTCAAAGGCGAGATACTAAACTAAATACTACTTTACTACTGCTTTACACTGACTGCTGTACCACCATTGCTGTACTGTAGTTCACCGCACCTGGATAGTTTCGCCACCCGGTTCCACGGTGATCTCCCTACTTGCAACCTTGAGTCCCAGACACAAAAGTAGGAATGCAGCTGCTGACCGACATTGACTGTTCATTGTTTGGTCTTCTCCTGCTGCAACCTGAGATGCGGATGAGAAAAGAGAGGGAGGTTCGGATGTGTGGAGGACGGGTAGGTGCCGGTGATACCCACGATGATCACGATGATCGCGGTGCGTTGTATATCTTCGAGCGTTAACTGCCGCCGGGAAGATGTTCAACACCTGCAGGACAGCAGTCGAAAGTCTAAAACTTGATAATCACACGAGCATCGTAAGTATAGTATGAATGTAGATTCAAAGTTTCCGTTCTAACCGCAACGGGTGCGAAACTTGAAACGTGGATCTTCTTCGACATGCCTATACGGTCGAGCCGCGGTCTCCATAGTCGAATTCGTGATGACTCCCGTTCTACAGCATTTATTAATAGTAGTATAATAAAGCGTTCTTTCTACCCGTCGACATCCAACACAACCAGTCCAACACAACCAGTGTCCGTGCCAATTCTTCAATCCTAGAGACATACCCGGTATAATATGGTACAAGCTCTTTACGTACAGTAATATATATATATATATTTCAGTGCTTTAACTTCCCGGCTTGATCCTTTCAGGACTGCAGCCCCGTTTTGGGGACAAACCAGTAATATTCTGAGTAATTTGTCCCCGCAACGGCATTGCGGTACTAAAAAAAAGGATTAGCTCGTAGGGGGTTTTACCCTCGGCGATCTTGTGGACATGCCGTGGTCACAGGTGTCATCCCTTTCCCCCCCCCCCCCCCTCCCTGTACGTACGTGCCCTCATTTTTTTCGCGCGTAAGGTTCAGCCTTCCCGCTGATCTTTCGAGAGTTTTATCGAATGTTGCTAACTCACGCTCTCGAGCTTTCCGTTAGTAATTTTTTATGCAAGAAATAGTCCTTACGAATTCGTGAGACTCGAACCCACGAAATGGATCCTAGTCAGAACGCGGACTATACTTACCAAGCCACAGCGGACGCCGGCGTGTTCTGTTGTCCAAAAACTAAGAGGCAGAGCTACCATTAATACTATTAATACTACGTTGGGAGGCAGAGCTACTATTAATACTATTACGGGGGGGTCCATAGTTAACGGACCAAATTTTGTTAGTAAAAATAGGTAAATATATAGGTTTTGATGTATACCATAGGTCCTATTAACTATGGACCCCCGTAATACTACATTGATATGCGGTAGGCAGAGTGGACAATGCAATGGCAGGTGATCGTACTGGATACGACAGGTATATGCGACATGCACATTCTACAAAAGAGAGAAAAATCGGAAGAAACACGAAGGATAAAAATCGAAAAGAGAAAAAAAAGAAGAAGCAAAAAAGTGTCGTGCCCCCCAGAAGATGTGGCAGATAACGCGAAAACAAGCAGAAACAACAAAGCCTCCACATATACACAGAGTGGATGACTTCGAACCTACCTAAGGAAAGAGCAGGCAAGCCGAAGAACAACAAAACGAAGCAAAAAACACCCTTCAGGCAGCCGCAGCAGTTTTGTGGCGCGACAAGTACTACCACAGTAGACAAGTTCCACCTACTACTACAGTAACTGTAGATGGTCTGGTATCTTGCTACTCTGTCTGTTCTCTCCTTTCTGCTTTCGTCAACCGTGCCCCACCCCCAGAGAGGATGCGCCAGGCAGTAAAACAACGAACAAAACAGGCTCGGTATCCATCCACCACGAAGCAAGACTTCCAGTCATTAGGACAGGAAGGAAGACAGACAAAATCGTGAAAAAAAAATAAAGAATTGAAAAAAAAAAAACGATCAAGACATTTACGTACTGCAGGGAAGGACAGAAAGCAAAATCAAGAAGCGACCCCAACAAAATGAAAGAAAACCAAAGTAATACGAGGGAATGCAGCATCGCTAGCTAGCTGCTACGGACAATGCACTAAACAAGGGAATCACAAGCAAAACTGAAATGAAGAACCAACAAAAAAAAAACCAAGAAAACAACCGGTCACAAGGATAAGAACGAAAGCGGAAAACAAAAGGGAAAAACAAAAGGAAAACCACAGCACAACAGCGTCGCATTTGAAGCAGTCGCAGGGGTTTGCGGTATGAGTGGCCTATACGGATTCTCCCTGCTAATCGGTCTGGTACATTGCTACCCTGTCGGCTGCCTCCTTCCTGCTTTCGTCAAACGCGGTTTCCTTACGACAGACAGACTGTTGCCCCTCCCCTTCTTATTCCCTAGGGCACCACCCACAAAAGGATGCATGGCACTATCTGCTGAGCCCTGCCTCATCCTTTCGCCACTTGACCATGAAACGTTCGGCTGCTTCAAGGATCCCCCCGTACCACTTACCCTCCTTCATTGCTGCAATGGTCCACACCTTAGTCTCTACTCCAAACGCCAACAACGGGATATGTATTGCCGACCCCTCGGTGGCCCGAAACACCTTGATTGAGGTCTTCAACAAGACTTCTGTGCCAAGCTTTCGGCTGCTGGCCGGGTCTCCAGCCCTCCTCACCGGTCATCGTCGCAAATATCACCCGACTCGATATTCGCCCCTCGTGTTCCCGCGCTTTAGCCTCCGCAAAGAAGAGTCTCCCGTCACGGATGGTCGTTTTGAGATGCTCTCGCATCGTGTCTTCTCAAGGGCTTTCGCGTACCAGAGGGTAGCGCAGTCGCCACGCTGTCGGCACTGGAAGCCAATGACCCGCAGGAAGACTTGGTGGCGCACCGATCGGAGCCTGGCGAAGTGTTGCGCGCTCAGAGTCCACGTCACACATCGGTACAACAGGGTCTCACCACCTTGGCTTTCACCATGTAGGCAACCAGACTAAGAGGGGTCGTCTTCATATCGTACAGCTCCGGGCCTAACCGTTCGAGGTATGCCCACACGAGATGGATGCTTATTTCGACTTCGGGCGAGCGGTCAGCGTTTTAGTAGATGGTGCCGCTGAGGTATAAAAACTGGGTCGTCTGTCCATATCTCTGCCCAGCTGCTTCGATCCCCAGCGGTGAAGCAGGGGACAGCTGGTCCCGTGTTCGTAGGATTATCGTCTCCGTCTTCTTTTCCGAAACCGTAAGACCTGCTAGTAGTGTACTGTTAATAGTCGTACAGGAGCAGCAGCAGTAGATTCAGAGACCGAAGGATTTTTAAGGTATATTCTGACTGGTGGCATGGGATAAACTAGAACCAGATATGTACAAGGGGGGGCTCCGCCGCGGCAGGTTGACGTCCGGCTTGGCTTCGCGCATGCCCGAAATGACCGAGGAGGTAAGCGAATCGAGGCCGCAAATGCGATAGTGTCTGCCAAGGGATACACTAACAACACATCGTGCTTGAGGGAAGAGAAAGAAACCACAGGAATCAGGTTTAATGAACCAGTTACAACTAAAGTTCCATGCCCGTGATAACCGAGGATGTAGGCAAATACAGGCCGTAAATGCGACCGTACTGCCAAGGAGTAGATATAGCATTAACATCGTTTGAGAGAAGACTAAGAGAACGCTGGAATCAGATTCAATAAACCAGCAGAAAAATAAAAAAATTGCCACCCGGCACACTCTTTACCACCTGTTAATGGTACAATGTGTAAATCCATATAAAAAATGCATTACACCGTACACAAAGTTGGCCACGAAACATGCGAAAAGTCGACTCAAACGTTTTGAACATTACCATCGAGTATCGCTCTCACCTGGGTATTTTGCCGTCTCCCATTTTGTGCACACGTCAAGGTATCGTTGTTACCTACTGGCACTTATTCGTATAACAGCATCAGCAAAATCATCACCATTAATATAATAACTTGTACGTTCGTATACGTACACAATATCTACCTGCTGTTGCGCTATGGCATGTATGATACATAGAATAACTATGTTGTTGTCAACAACTAACAAACAGCAGCAGCATACCAGTAGGAAATACTACTAGTACATCAGTAGAAAATACATACCTGGTAACAGGTGTGGTGATATGATAATAATACAACGTTGTTGCCTACAACAGCAGCAACAGCAAATACGTGGTGCTAAACAAAAAAAAACGGGACAAAAAAAAACACTGCTGTAACTCGTACTGGATTCGAACCCATATATATTGAAAGTGGGCGGGCCACGCGTTGAGCCACTCGACATCTACAATATAGTATTAAGGAGCCACATAGACTGATACCTCTCGTTGTGCATGTCCATGTGCACGAGTAGACACTTAGTTTCTTGTACAAAACACAATTTTAGCACTCGCCCCCGAGACTCAATGCGAGCTGGACGAGGCCGCCAATAGCAGAGGCGGGGGGGGCGAGCAATGTGAGGCACCTCAAGTAAAACAGTCGAAACCCCGTACAAAATCGACTTTCAAAGCTCTGAACTTCCACCTCATCATGGGTGAATGTGAAGTTGTTACCTACTGAGCTATATGGGTGAAAGAGCTATCGATTATCCAGTCCAGGGTAATCCTTCTGACACCCCCCCCCCTCTGAACGGCGGGATAATGGGGGCGTCGGTGCGGTATTCGGCCGTACGCTGACCTACCCGCTTCGTTTCAATACCTGGGCACCAGGGAGGAACATACGCGCAAGCGCTTCTATAAAAGAAACGTTCGAAGTGAGACTCGAACACGCGTCCTCGACGACGTCAAATGTGAAGGTGATACCTACTGAGCTATTGAGGTAAAAGACCGATCGATTTCCCAGTCCAGGGTAATCCTTCTAGCATCATGCTAATATATCCAGTACCGCTGCTGTGTTGCTTTTGTTGTGCACAACAACTAAATAAATGCAGCAAGCATTTCTTTTTGGGTTCTCCCTGCGACACTGGCGAAATCTGGATTACTCACATAGCCACCAGAAATAAGACATATTCAAACAAGCAAAGCCAGGATGAAAATTTAACCCTACAGCAGTAGTAGAATTAATATTAATAATAGTACTTGCACCAAGAGTATACGTAAAAAATAAAAAAAAAAACGACACCCCACCTTTTTCTTTTAGTCCCAGAGAGGGGAGTATTGCAAAAACGAGTTGAAAACGAACTGAAGAAAGAACATGTTTATTGTTTCAGTCACTACCGACAAAAAATCTCAACCCGTTTCGTAAACTGTTTTCTATTCTGGCGAGTGTGGCTCCGTTTTTGTGAGTGGGAAGATAAACCAGTAATTACCACTCCGTGGACTTGTCTTGATTTCCCTGCCTCGCTGCGTACTCTCGATCGCGAGTCAATTGCTACAGCAGAGTACTCAGCTTTGCATTTTGCGTTCCGAAGTGATATCATATTAATGCGCACCCCCCGCTCGGAGCAAGGCGGTGGGAGAGAGGGGCAGACTCCCGGGGCTGCTCCTGTAGCAATCCCCTGCTAGCATCCGTAAACCTGAGTCAAACTCCATCCCCAACTGGCGATGTCGATCTCTCGACGCCAGCCTCCCACACGGGGTTGGCTCAATTTGCGGGTGCCTACGCTGCACCCCCCCAGCCCCGCGAACTTGTTGCGGTACTTTACAACTTCTCCTTTCCTTCATTTGGCACGCATAACCCGCAGCACCCTCCGGGTGTTACCGAGTTTACTCACTTGCCTCCACTCCGTACCCTGCCCCGACTAATCCCGTTACTCGTGCCCTTTTGATCCATCACGCTTTCCACCCAACCGGCGTCCTCCCCGTGACTACGTCCGTACACCTTGTTCGCGTCGGACGCCCACCGACCTCACGCTGCTAGACCTCTCGCGTAGCCCTCTTGGCCGACAAGTGAGTTGCGCCTCCAATCATCAGGGAATGCAGGGCGTAATGCTTCGCCCGCCCGCCCGCCCGCCAACGCAACCACTGCTTGCAGGGCAGCTGTCGCTTGTTGCTTGGTTCACATGGACCATCTGCCGTTACTAGAATCAAACGCAACCAGGGGGGGCGACGAAGAAAGGGACAGATGACCAGACATCAACTCGATCATAAGATCTATGGTGTCCCACGGGCATCGACGGACCTTCCCGCACGCGCGCAAGAACAGCCCCCTTTTGCAACTAATCACCTTTTAACCCGCGAAAGAGAACTTCAACGCGGTCAGCGGGCGACCACAGCGCCTCCGTCAGCTAGGAATCGCCGCGAAAGACGCTACGTCGGCCCGCCGCAAACAATACGACTCGTGAATTCGCGACTTCGTTTCCTCAAAGATTTCCGATGCGCGGGTCAGTAAACAAAACGATGCACAAAGAGCAAGCCACAGAACCCGACCCCCGGCACGCCATGAAGGGATCAGAGCTTCGCCAGCAAACATTACCCTTGAAATGGGCCGGCGGACGGTTGCTTGGTTTCTCTCGTCAGCGTGCGAACGAGAAGCGCGTTTGAAGGCGCTAGTGATAACGGGATGAGTTGTATCTAGATCGAAACCGCACGAACTACGGTGAAAGTATTTGATAGCCGACAAATTACTCTCGATGGTCGCCGAGACCGCAGGTGTTTGGTGACGATAGCGTACGCTACGTACTCAAACAAGCACCAAGCGTTGACAATACCATCACTACCGTGCTGGAGAAACACCGGCACTCCACAACGTACCCGGACGTCTACCCAGGCGCCAAAAAGCCCCAGATATGTCTGTTCAGACGAGACCGCAACTACGTTGCGCAAAAGCTCGAGGCCAAGAGCGAAGTGCAGAGAGACTTCCTGGCGTCCCCCAAGTCCTGAGCCTGCCACGGAACACCAGGGCGAACGGAGTGCAGGTTACGGAGAAAAAGGTCGCGATCCCAGCGTGAGATCCCACTAGCAGCGACGTTAAAAACTCCCCGCATGTGTTTCGCGTCAAAATGGTAACTATATGACAAATCTAACGCCCCGAGGAGGTGCATCAGTGCACCTGATCGCGGCTCCTTACCCCCACGACACCGCCGCACCCACTCCACGGCGGCTTCGTTATCCCTTCGCAACAAAATATGATGTCGTCTGTCGCCGACGGGCGCTCCGCGCACGGAGACACAAGGACCCACGCCAAAACCACCATCACCAACAATTCAAGGTAATTAATATAAGTGTCATTCTCGCCTGCGATGGCCTTGCTCGAGCCGCAGAAACAAGACTGTTCGGCGGGGTCGAGCTCGTAGCGCCAGTACAACCAAGTTTCGAGACGGAAACCCCCGATAGTCGTTTTGAAAGCATCCGAAAACAGAGTACGTAGGGCCGGGCGCTCAAGAACGTGGTACATCGGAGCCGATAAGGTTCACCCCCGCACGCCAAGTCCCTCGGCAACGAACCACCGCCAAAACTCTAGATCTCCGTAGGACTCGGGCCCAAGGGCGACACGCCGCCGGGCTTGGCGGTACGGCACGTGCAGCCAGCGCCGCCGGTGATGCGCGGCATCCCCACCGAGGCCAACATACGCTGCACGAAGAACGACCCCGGACGGACAGGGAAAGATACGTGCATGAGGAACCCGACGAGCTTCGACACTTGCTTCGCGGAAGCGGAAGCCCGAGACGCAGGCCACACCGCGATAATCTCACGCAACTTGCCTCGCTCATGCGGCGTTACCGTAACGGCCTCAGTGTCAATGATCCAATCCAATACCTTCAATCGAGTATCTCAGTTAGTGATTTTACGGGCAGACAAGAGGGGGGGGTCAGATGCCCCACGTTTGCCACGCAGGAGAAATCGGTCCGACGCGAGCGACTGCACCGCCCGCCGGCAACGTTGGCCGTCCGGCCACAATTGCAACTCGACAAGGGTGCCGTCGTCGACGTAGTACCGTGCGAAAAACAGCTACCGGCATTACCCCCCGTGCCAGGCATGGGCTGACCACCCCCCGGGAGCGGCACGACCAACCTTCCCCCGCGGCGGAGCACAACGTGCGCGACAGCAGCCGCTCCTTGGAGGGACACGATTGCGTTTTGAAACGTGGAACGAGTAGGAGAATGTTCGAGCACCGACACAACCAACCCCCAAAACCCGGGGCTGTTTCTCCACCCGAACTGCAATCGCAGGTTCACAACCACGTGACCGCCGGCCACATACCCAACAACGGGCGCCCCGGACGGGTCCACTGGAACCTGCCAAAACGCGTCTTTGACATCTACCCAGCATAAGACAATCCGAGCGTTCCTACCGTGTTTCAGGCTCAAGGATAGAACCCGCATCAGCACATCGCGAAACACGCTGCCGAAAATTGTGTCGTTATTAACGCTGGTCCATCCGCCCGCGCGCACAAAAGTGAGATCTTGAAGGATACGAAATTTGGCTTTCAGAGCGACAGCCAAGGGTGAAATACGAAGCCCCCGAATATCAGCGGCGAAACCCGAATCGAACACCAGGGCACGCCCGCACACCACATCTGGGCACACCTTTCCGAAAATAGCCCCCACATGCAGGAGCGAGTAAGGGTGGTTACCGTAGGCAAGCTTAATAGTCAAATCACCCCCTCGAACAACGCATACCGGCGAGCCCGGAGACAACACGAGAAGCAGTTGAGTAGTCGCTGGAAGTTCTTAACGGTCCAGAATAAGTGGCGTACGGTATCAGAGCAGATATGCGGAGCAAGGCGATACGGCCGATGGTGGCCAAAAAGGAGGCCATGCTACCTTGAAAACGACGCAAGAGGGAGATACCTACGCCAGCGACCTGATCGAGGCTCGCCGAGCCCAACGCGACATAGGCTGCGCTACACTAGCCTGCGCGGATAGCCACAACTTGACCGTAACGCTCCGAGGAAAATTTCACAATGGATCACTGGGAAACACCGGCGCCGACACGCAAACATTACCTCTGCCCCCGAAGGAGACGGATCCCGGAGTCAGGGCGACGGGCTCGCGCCCAACGCCACCGTCGCCAGCTAGAGCATCCAACGCACGACCCCGCAATCCCCTCGCGGCCACCGCGCTTAGCCATCTGCTCCAGAGCATCTCATCGTGCAGTGGGCGCCGCGACCGCCCTGCCGGCGGTTGGAGCAGCCGAGAGCCCCCCATATGATGTTGGCATAACCGAGAGGAAGAGCCCGTGTCCTCATCCGGAGCTGGAACCGCCGCCCCCAGAGGCTACACCCCAACTCGCAGCCCGAGGAGCGTTGCCCGCGCGCAGGGCCAGAGCACGTGACCCAGCCCCCGCCACCGCCGATATGCCGCCACCCCCAACGCTCAGAGCAGTGGGAATCGACGAGCCCTCAGGAGGAGAGCCATGCACGTATATGCAACTGGGCCACTTGCACCTTCCAGTGGCTGCAAACATGTTGCAGGGCCGGGAGCTCTATTTCCTGGTGTGCCAGGCGACGGGCGAGGAAGGCCCGGCAGCGGCCTTACAATTAGAGGACCCCTCCCCGCCGGCGCGGTTGCCCCGGGCGGTTTCTACAACGATCTTCAGGAACTCCCCCCCGCCCCGGCAGAAGGTAGGCGTCCGGCCGAAAGCCAGCACCGAGGGCATTGCGAACATCGTGTTCGGGGGAAGAGGCACCACAGGCGGTTGGCTGGTCAGCGCGAAGCGCATGAGCCTGTTCACCCATAGCCGAAGGTTATGGCTGACCATATCGCACATAACGCTCCTCGCCTTGGCGCAAGACAAGCTGGCGTAGTTGCACAGAGTGTGAGTCCGCAAGCCGCCGTGCGAGCTGCTTTGAGAGGAGCCAGCCGCTCCAGACACGGACGATCGGCGTCGTCTGACGGTGACAGCCCACCAGACAAGCGCCGATAGCACGATCTCGAGGCAGTCGGCGACCATATTACACCCTTCGGGGGATCCGTCCGTCTGGGGCCCGAATTGGGCAATGTCGAAATAGCTAACGGAGCGGAGCTGGGCGGCAACACGTGCCGTAACGTTGACCGCTCCCCCAGGAAGGCTTGGATGTCGGCCGGAGAATCGCCGAGCAGATGGAGGATACGGCCCCGAAAAATCCAGTGCCGTTGTGGGCCCGACCTTTTCCAGAGGGAAGCTTCGTCGACGAGCTGCGACTTCTGCATCTGCCGTTCCCGCGCGTCTCGGCTGTCTCGAGAAGCGTCCCCCTAAGCGGCCTGGTTCGCCATGAGCTGTTGAAGAACGATATCGCCGCCCAGGTCGACACTGAGTCCTGGATGCCCGCGATGGAAGCGTTGGTTCTCGACGAGGTTGCTTGAATCTAATCCCGAACAAGACCGAATTGGCTTTCCATCTGCTCCAGCCACTGGACCATGTCGATCGACCGGATGAAGTCCGACCCAGCGCCAACAGGGCGAGCGTCGGCAGCTGAGCTCCAGGAATCGGTCGCAGTTCTCCGGGAATCGGCCTCCGCGTGGGCCGCAGCAGCGGCCGCGGTGACCTCGCCCGGTTTCGTGACATCACCCAGCGCAGCAAGAACAGAAAACAGCAGCAGCCGAATAAAAATCCGAAATGCCAACGCCACCGCCAAGCCGAGCAGCGAAAAAGAAAGCTGCTCCCACCAGTCCAAGGCTAAACCAGCAAGCCTTTACCACACCTTGGACCTGTCTTGACGACCCTGCTTCGCTGCGTCCTCTCGATCGCGAGTCAACTGCTACAGCAGAGCTGGTCCCAGGTACACTTATGAACAGTATGGGCGCAACAATCCGTGTTGATCTAATAGGTCAACTTCTCCCGTACATACAAAACACGTATTTTCTCGTACCTCGATAGTGCTCAGCTTTCGTGCACCCCCGCATGCATACACACCACAACATACATGCTGTACAAAACGAAACACATAAAATATCGCTACGTGCAGTACATAACGTTCGGCCGCTTGAACGAGAAGAGCTATGTATATTCAAACAATCCAAAACGCACTATAATATTAGGGTCGATCTTAACGAGGACTGTTTTTTAGGGGTTTTTTCAGTATTTTCGGTACTTTTAGGTTTTTTCCTACAGGAAAATACCGGAATTTCGGGAAAATGCCGAAACAAACTGAAAAACACTCCTCGTTAAGACCGACCCTTATTACGGGGGTCCATAGTTAACGGGACCAAATTTTGTTAGTAAAAATAGGTAAATATATAGGTTTTTATGTATACCATAGGTCCTATTAACTATGGACCCCCGTAATAGTAAGTAGCTTGAACATGACACGGCTCTTCTATACTCTCTATGCAGTTATCCGAGCTTCTAAAATAACCGCCAACGCAGTAGCTTAAGCAGTTACCTGGTAGGAATTATGAATCAGTTATTAATAGGAGCATCTAACGTTTTCTTCATTCCCACGGCTCTTGTATGCTACAGGGAGGGGGAGTAATAGAACAACTTGACCGAACTAAAAAGGTAACGCTTAACGGCGGATAGGCATCTACAAGTTTTAGAGTATGCGGTATGTCATCAAGTTCGAGTGCCAGGGGACAAGATTTTTTTACACGTATAATATAATTCACATACCCGCAGAACCGTACAAGTACGAGAGCTCTGTATGCACTATTAATACCACTGTCATAAGGTTAACTACAGCGTTTAGCAGAAATTTGACCTGCTGGAGCTCTCTGTCAACGATCTTAGAATCTACTCGTATTATACAATACACATGGCCTGGCAATAAAATAGAAAACAGTATGCTACAGCAGCAGTAGTCTGATCTCATGGTCATTGTCATGGTGAAGCGCGACTTCGCGAACATGCATTCGCGTTGTGCTGCCGCCCTCGTATGCCTAAATCATGGCCGGTAAAATAAAAAAAAAGAGTTGTGTTTGCAAAAGTCCAACCACATCGAACGCCGATGGGTGTACCACACTACTACCCGTATGTTGATAACTCCACATAGTTTGAGCGGCATCGTCAACATATATATCAACAGTGGCGGTGTAAAACACGTGCCAGGTATGTACCAGGTATGTACAGTATGTATATGTACACAATGTTCCCACGCGCACAAACATGGTCCCGCACCGGTCTAACGTTCAGCTTGCAGGAAAGGGTTTGACCATGCAGCACGCAGTTATGACCTCTGATCCCCGCTTTCCGCCACGTATACTACTGTAGTAAATGATGGTACTGAGGCGCGACCTCAGCACCTGCAGCGGTCAAATCTGCAATGCATCATGCTGGGCGAATACGAGTTGTGCAAAACCAGCACGAACAAACATCTACGTGATATCCGTGCCGTTCGGGTTTATTATTTTCATGAAAAAGGGATCGTCAGCAACAACAGTAGCAGGCGTCGCCGGGGGCAGCAGCAGCCGTAGGACGCACGAGACAAGGGTCAGCATTGCTGTACGCTCGGTTTGTCGGTCTAGCCCTTAAACCCTTTGTACACGTACTCGATTTTGTTGTGTGTTACCTGGTTCCCCAACTCGAAATTCGCCATGATTTGACGACGAAAATCTGCACCTCCCTGGTATGTGTCCAACAAAGCTTCTTCTCGTAGCAGGTCCCACCAGTACTTCTGCTGTACGATATCTAAATGCAGCAGAGTTTGTCCGTCCCCTCACCAGTAGGAGGGGGGGGCTAACAAAATCCCACCTGCATCATGTCTTAGGGACACGGCCCGAACGTTGCCATGGGCAGACACATTCTGCCTACGACGAGTTCTCACAGAATTGGGTTTCGTTCGGTAGAACTAATAAAACGAAAAGCCGCTCGTACTACTGTACAGTACAAGTAATACTACTGCTGCCGTACCCCTCCTGTATGATATTTTACGGTTCAACCGTTGGTTCTGGGTTTTTTTTAAACCATGGCCCAGCCATGTGCCTCTGAAAACACACGTTTTGCCGTACCTATTACGGGGGTACATAGTTAATAGGACCTATGGTATACATAAAAACCTATATATTTACCTATTTTTACTAACAAAATTTGGTCCCGTTAACTATGGTCCCCCGTAATAGCTCAACCAACTCTAAACGACTTGCAACCGCACCAACACGAATTATGAAGGTTTCGTTAGTATATGTATGTGCATGCACAGAGACCGCTGGGACTGGCATTGGTGCCGTGTTCGTTGAGCGCGGTAGACAAAAAAAGTGGATGAGAATAAAGTTGAATCACACACACTTACAGAGAAACTAGAACGAGGCACCCTACTCTCGTACGATCCGTTATGATAAGGGAAAGGAAAAAACCAAGAAAAAAAAAAGTCATTTGTATTAAAAAAATAAAATAAGCCGAACGAAGCAGTATGTGACGAGGTTGAAATTTTCATCAAAACCCATCTTCGCAAGCTTGGTGTGGTGATTTTTATGTACTGTATTTCTGACGTGTTACGTACCACCTCACACACGACAGCTACGCAACAAACGAACCATTCAATATACGAATACCAAACCAGTGTGCATGCGTTCTTCCCATCAAAACTATTTCTACCCGTTGAGTATAAGATATACTCGGCCGGGTAGACTACAAGAAGTACAGAGCACAGCAACAGCAAGCAGCAGTGCAACCGGTATACGAAGTACATATGCGTGCGTACCACGTACCAGCTACGTATCTATGAAATGTCGAATTGTTTTGGATCTGCGAGTTTTTTGGTTGGCTGTTTGGTCACTCCTTTCTCCTCCCACCCAGGCTCGAAACTTCCGGGAGGGCGCATTCTTAGTGTATTCATATATTCCTACGTACATACATACGTATAGGAGTCTTTGTCTCTGCTCCTTGCTTGCGGTCGGGTTCATGACAACTTCGAAACTTCGCGCGATCTTTTGCATCTGTCTCTCGGCCATACCATCTACCACAATGTACTCATTACAACTAAAGTATCAATACTATATCCTATGTAGATATTATAAAGTATATACATATTGAGTAGAAAACAGGATTAGCGCACTCTGTCGGGAAATGTAAAGGACAGACGGTTCGGGTATGTATATACTATTTGCATGATAACGCGAATTGTCTTTGCCTTCCCGGACAAAGCGGCGGATGCTGCTGTTTCGGTGTATGCGCTGGCATGCGAAATCGCTGTAAACCAAGAATCATGCTCTGTGGAGCATGTTATTACTCTGCACTATCATCATGTATTCATTCAGCTGTGTGGGGTTGTGAGATCGATCCAATGTTTTTCATTCCTGGGAACGCGATTAGTTTTTTCCTTGCAGAATAATGCCTTTGGCGGGAGTTACCTATCAACACGAGTCACATGTCAATACGTACGTACGTACGTATATGCAAGGGGCTTCGCCGGCGGTCTGGACGGCCGCCGGTCGCCGCCTTGCACCATGCCCAAAACATTTTGATCTCGAAGTAGTTGTGCGGAAGGATGAAGGTTGGACTTATTATGCCAAGAATTGGGAGCACTTTACACATTTCCCGCGCAGAATCCGAATGGCGGCTTTATTGTAATGATACTTGTCGTGTACGATCTTTGGTCGTATATCCGACACAGACATGACTGCTGCATAGCTGCTGCATGCTGGTGTAGCGCTTCAAACGTATAGGACTGCTACACGCCGTACATACATGCTGGAGGAACCAAAAAAGGAGATAAGATGCATAATACATCTAACTGCACAGAGGCTTGTGCAGGCATTGCGGGTGGCCGTACCTACCGAGCTGCTATTATTGCTTGATGACGAAGTTCCCTCTTGAGCGACTCCACCCCCGAGCGCTGTACCGCAGTTAGACGCCGACCGGTATCGAATGCTACTGTAAACACACGCGACACCTACCTGGTATTATTCAACTCGTTGCGAGAATATATGCGATATGTATACCATTCATCCGTGCATTGACAAGTTAATGGATGGCGTGTTGGAGTTGTTCAGTCATGAATCATGAGGGCCCAATATCAGCTCTCTTCATTGGCCGTGACGTCTTGAAGAACTCCGACGAGTACGTCTGACGTGTCACGCAGCTCATAAAGCTGAGTATGCGCCACTCGATCGTCTGTACTCACACTTGAGGTGCCTGTCACAATTTACCCAGATGATCCCAGCATATTTTTCGTAGTGCGAGTTCTGGGAGTATTGCAGCACTGGCGTCCGAATACTGCGAGAAGTGAGAGTATTGTCAGTCCTGAAGACCTGAATACTGCGAGTACTGGGAGTGTGATTGAGCAGTATCCGCAGTATCGAACCACAAAATACTTGGAGTACAGGCTTACCGAGAATGAGAGTGACTGCTGTGTACTAATACTTTGTTTGCATACTGTAATGTACGATCTTCGATCACATATCCATTGCGCACTGTTTATATATAAACTGCTTCGGTTCGAACTTAAGTTTGTGTCGGCATACAGTAGTACAGCACCGTCTGTTTACTTGCGGCAGCATCAACCAGCAGAGCGCATACAGCGTTTGTTGCTGCTGCCCCTGCTGCTGCCTCTCCTGCTGCATGCGCTATACCTCTCGTGCTACTGCTGTTAAGGTGTACTCTATTGGACTGTCGTCGTGGCCGGTGCGTCCTCGCACTATTCCGAGGACGGCTAATCATAAGCTCACGTACTCGGTACCCATTGTTGTATGTACGAATACTGCTAGCAATATTGAAGACGTACCATCACGGCGAACGGAGATATATCTACATAGCTGTATAAAGGCCCTTGCGGCGCATCACCTGCACTGATCCATGCCGTCAGCAGAGGCTTCCTGGGAAGCCTCAGTATCAAAGAACATGTCAGAGGTCGTGCCAGAGCCAGCGATACTTTCTACCGACTGTCAGTGGACTGTTGTCACCTTTCTTTCGTTTACGAAACGTTTTCTATGGCCCTCGGTTGGAACATCCACTATATCAAGGAAACTCTCGACCAACGTAGGCCGTCGATCCTTTGGCACGACAGAGGATGTTGGTCTTGCAACGCTCAGGTAACCATGTAGCTACCCAAAAGGGTCCGGGGTAGCATGTGTCCCAGCACAACATCTTGTGGAGAAGGTGTTACCTACTGTACTGAGCTATAGGGGTAAATGATCGATCGACTACCCAGCCCAGTGTAATCCTTGTAACACCCCTGTTGCGAGTTCCCTAGCTAGGGTAACAGGGGATCCCCTAAGGCGAGAGGGGGTCCAAGATGGGAGGAGATTCCTTAAGGCGTATGAAGATCCCGTAAGACAAAAGGGATCCCCTAACTCGAGGGATCCCTTAACTCGCAACACCCCCCCCCCCTGATCGGGGATAATCGTATCACGCAGTGGGTATATGGTGAGGCACCCAGGAGGCAGTTACATAGTGAATCCATTGCTGTCTCTAGAAGTGGCCACACCAGAAATTAAATCAATTCGTTGATGCTGTCATCCATATGCAAGAAAACCCGCCTCGAAGCGGTTCTTAGTAGGATGCAGCTCACCCTTCATGCGACTCGCCCAACACCTCACGGCGCTTCGCGCTTGGTGCAAGCAATGTCTGCCTGGTCGGTGCAAACCCGACGTGCTCTGTCCCGGCATTGTAGGGATGCGAGGGTCTACGGTCATACGCCTACGGCCATGCACGATAATGAGTACCCCCCCCCCCCCTGAACGGCGAGATATTTTATGCGTCGGTACCGTCTACGGCCGTACGCTGATCTACCCGCTTCGTTTCAGTACCTGGAGAACCGGGGAGATATCTATTTTTAGGGACGCACGCGCAAGCGTTTCTATAAAAAAAAGAAACGTTCGAAGTGAGATTCGGATCCGTATCTTCGACGACGTCAAATGAAAGGTGTTACCTACTGAGCTATAACGGTAAAAGATCGATTGATTACCCAGCCCAGGGCAATCCTTACAACAATCCCCTGTAGAACGATCTACTGAAATGATCTACATCCTGAGCACTCGCCGTATTGCGCTTCGCTTGTCGCCCGAATATCGAACATTTCACGTCATACGTCCCGGGAGAACAACAAATTGGTACGTTTCTGGCGGGGATGTGATTCCTGAAGTAGTAGAGAACGGACGCTCGCACGCCTTCCCTCGGCTGCGTGTTTGCCGCGACGCCCACGCTCCCGGGAGATCTAAGGTCGGAGAATACCGAGCTGACAAAATCACTCAAAATCGAGCATCAGGTCGTGAGCACGACTTACCTATCGCACAGATGGCTGACAGGACCGTATTATGCGGCTAAACCTCGCGTCGAAGCTGCGAACGGGACACGTGCGGGCGGGCGGGTGGATTGGGCGGATCCACGACGAAGTTCGGTGCGCATGAAGTTGATTCTCACCCCGGCGAAGAAACTGCGCGGAAAGGCGTTCGGCGGTAGGAGAGATCCACGATTCAGTGTCCGAAAAACACTGTGTCACGTAGATTTTATGTACTGCGAGTACGTTCTAATTTTACGGTCCTTGTCACTGTGATGAGAACAGTTGCTTTCGGTCTGTTACTATTAAAACTGCAATAATATACTCGTTTTGTTTCCCCCCAAAATACGAAGCACTACGAGAGCTGGTCTGGTCCAGAAACCAACTCGAACTTTCTTGGTTAAACGCCGGCGATTTAGGACGAGATAAGCATATATATATATCCTGATACTCAGCCAAGTAATGCGCTTCTGCGCATATTTTAAACAATGTGATTGGTTGCTTGATCGGTGTTTTTGCTTTTTTCTACCAAGAAATCAAGTTAGTTGTTTGAAGGGCACCTCAAACTCTCAAAACGATTTGTGCCTTCATTCTGGTTGGGCGAAATCGTCACATTATTACATAGCATCACTCTACGGAACATGTCAGGCTGATACTTGGTGGGAACGTTGGTAGAGCTCTGCTAAAACGCGAAATAAATGTTTTTGTTTTTTAATCGCTAGCCATATATTATAGCTACAGCCGCAAACAAATATGATTCTCCATACAACGTCAGGAATTTGCAGGGTATACCGGCGAAACAGAGAATAACACGCCGTTTTCACGAATCTATTAGCTCTTGCTTTACACATGATTCACAACGCTTGTTATTTAGTTCTATTAGTTGACGTTCAAAAGCGGGCGTTTTCTTTTAGTATTTTCCCCCCGATATGTCGACCAACCATCTTCCCGGTTTTGAACAAATCCTCTGTCCACCGAACATTTATGACCACAGCGGTACTAGTGTGCAGCTTCCTCGGATGTGGCGTATCCGCCTTCGACCTGCTGTTTGCGCCTTGAATCTGCCTCGCCCGGTAGGGTTTCGTGATTCTTTTCTGCTGCGACCTACTGTTTGCGATTTGACTCTGCCTCTCCCGGAAGAGATTAGTGATTCTCTTCTGCGGCCAACCTCTGTTTGCGATTAGAATCCGCCTCGCTCGGAAGGGCTTGGTGGTTTTCTTCTGCGGCGAACCGCTGTTTGCGATTTGAATCTGCCTCGCTGCGAAGGGTGCGGTGATTTTCTTCTGAGGCGAATCACTGTTTGCGATTTGAATCTGCTTCGCCCAGCAGGGATTGGTGATTGCCTTGCGCAGCGAACCACTGTTTGGGATTTAAATCTGCCTCGCTCGGAAGGGCTTGGCGATATTCTTCTCCGGCGACCCCCGGTTTGCGATTTGAATATACCCCCTCTACTAATAGTATGGCCTGGTATTTCCATTTTGCCATCAACCATTGTTTGCTATTTGAGTATACCTCCTCTTGTAGAGCATGGTATTTCCTTTCTGCGGCCACCCATTGTTTGCGATTTGAATGTACCCCCTCTATCAATAGTAGGGCATGATACTTCCTTTCTGCGACCACCCATTCTTTGCGATTTGATATTACTCCCTCCAGTAGGGTCTGGTATTTCCTTTCTGCGGCCACCCATTGTTTGCGATTTTGAATGTACCCCCTCTATTAATAGTAGGGCATGGTCTTTCCTTTCTGCGGCGGAATCCGTCCCTCCTCGTATTTTTCGGGAGAGACGTCGATTCACCACCCAACTGGTTGCGAAGTGACATCGCGTCCTCTCGCAGGGCGCGATGATTATTTTTTGCGACCATAAACAGACTACAAGAGCGAAAAGCCAAACTCGTCGGCGGAAAAAAAAAAAATCAGACATCGAAAAGGTGCCAAAAGCGTCTAGTCGACGACGCCAGTGTTCAGTGTAAGTCAATATGGACCTAAGGACCGACAGCTGCTAGCAGGTAGGTGCCTTTGGCTCTGTTCTGGTCACTCACACGACGTGCTTGACGATGTTATAAGCTCTCTTGCATTATTTTGTTGCTGTTTGCCTCGCCAGATGTCTTCTGAACGAAGGGGCGAGGCGCTCATCAGAAAAAAAGCAAGCGACATCGCCTGCCTGGTATGATGAGACGATTGCTACAGACTGCAACGCCGCAACAGGGGAGAGGAGACGCCATAACAAACACCCTTAAGTCCGCGGAGACACATGTTTTAAAAAGAAAAATGTCCCCTTTTGAACGGCCTCGTCAATGATCAAAGAAACGCCAGCGAAACGAACTATATCTATCCTGCTGTCACGGGTTTAAAAAAAGGGTGATGCTATTTGCGACACCGGTGTCGTAAATTCTTATTTGCAACAAAGCCCCACCTTCGCGGCACATACCTCAGGTTGGCTCCGCACCGCCAAGGATGTGTTCGCATGGTGCAGGGCCATCATTGAAGCTATCGCACGGCCAAAACGGTCCAGGACTCATTGATCAAGGAGATATCTGGCATACTGGTTCACCCGCAAAGCGTTCGGATCGGTGTCGCAAATAAGCTATATACGACACGGGTGTCGCAAATACATTATTTGCAACACCGCGCCGTCGTTGCGGCACACGCTCCGGATTGGCGACGCATTCCCAGTAGAGTCTCGGCATGGTGTTGGGCTATCATTGAAGCCATCGTGTGGCCAAAACGGGCCAGAACTCGAGGAGATTTATTTGTGGCATCTTGGTATGACAAACGGTCAGAATATTCAAGCTGGCTCTTCTACTATGTAGTACAGAGTAGACACAAAAATACTTTACGAGTAGGCTAGGAGCGGGAAAATATGTACGTAACCCATCAGACTGCCTCGCCGGCCAGGACAACCAAAGCAATCGGAATTGACTGCTTAGCTGGACGAGGAGACTCCACGTTGTCTAAGTGGGACAGGTCAGTGCGCACAGTCTACCGGAGTTGCGGGATGCTGCTGAGTCTCCAACCTTCAAGCATGCCTATTATAATGCTTGACGTTCCCTCCCCAAACAGTCTGTCTGGTGGAAATTAATTAACTCACGCGAGTCATTTTTGAATCGATCGTCTCCTCGATGATGAATTCGCACATATTTTTTTTATTGTGTTTTGTTACAGCTCGCAAAAATCTACTATTACGGGGGACCATAGTAAATAGAACCAAATATTGTTAATAAAAATAGGAAAATATATAGGTTTTTGTGTATACCGTAGGTCCCATTTACTTTGAAATTTGGTCCTCCGTAATACTCGTACCCTAACCCGTAGCATCGATGAAAAGGTGTACAATACGTACTGTACTGCTGTAAGCAACCTGTAACTATTACGGGGGACAACAGTAAATAGGACCCACGGTACACACACACAAAACCCGTATGTTTTGCTATTTTTACAAACAATATTTCGGCCCATTTCCTATCTTCCCCCGAAATAGTTGTTGAGGGTTTGAGCCGTTGTGATGGTATACCCTCGAGCATCGACATGGTCCCTAATTACTCGTAAGGTAACTGTCTCCTCATCATGTGTAGCAGTATTACGTGGGGCCATAGTAAATACGACCTAAGGTACGCACAAAAACCTACCAGGTATATATTTCCATATTTTTACAAACTAAAGTTGGTTCTATTTCGTGTGCCAGAAGACGGAAAATAAGCATTTCACTCTATTTCCAGTACGAATTAATTAAATTGAAATTGAGGTCAATTTATTTACCATGGTCCCCCGTAATAGTATCAAAATATGTTTCCCTATTTTTACTAACAATATTTGGGGTTATTTAGTATGTATGGTCCCCCGTAATAGTTGTTGTTGAAGGGGGTTTGAGCCGTTGTGATAGTACGTACCCCCTCGAGCATTCGACATGGTCCCTCACTACTCGTAAAGCAATAGTCCGCTCCACACTATATAGCCGCAGTAGTAATAACTCAACGCCTTTCGTGAGAAGGCATCCATCCGAGAACTCCAGAACTCTAAATTCCGAACCACCATGCGAACTCACAGATGCTGGGGTATACGATTGTACATATTTCAGCTTTTTGTTGCAACTCTCTTCTGACTCGTCTTCGCTCGCCGCCCACCACGGCAGGACTCTCCAAGGAAAGTGGGAAACTTTTTCCGCGATCCCAACAAAAAGGAAAAACTTAAAATCACAACCTCGATCGCGTATAACATATGAAAACGATACAAAACGTGCAAATATGTGAAGCTCCGACGAAATGTTTCTGTTTTTACTGCTGTAGTTTTATTAACATATGTACCAGAGGTAGCAGGTAGGTACCAAGTGCCACGTATATCCGACACCGGCACCAGCACACCCCACACAGGCCCGCAGGGCGTGGTTGCATCCCAGAAAAATCGCACGCCGGCGCGCATATAGTGCATGTCTTCGTGAACTGCACAGCAGCAGTACATACGTCGTGTATATGCTACTAGTACAAATAATCAGTAATATGCTGCATGAAGCAGTATAACTTTCTGTAAGGAGTATACCTTGGAACTACTTTTTCTGTAGCAGCAATCTTGTGTGTTCTTTTAACCCCTTTAGTACCGCAGTCCCGATTTTGGGACAAACCACTCTAATTCTAAGTGATTTGTCCCCAAAACAGGATTGCGGTACTAAAAGCGTTAAACCGTTCTTTCTACCCGTCGACATCCTGCGCAACCAGTGTCCGTGCTGATTCTTCAATCCTTTGTAGAGTTACAAGTTATTATGTGGCTACAAAACTACGCCACAGAGATACTACATTGTTATACAGTAAAAAGCAGAGTAGACAATGTAATTCATATCATACTGGATACAACGGCACTCATCCGTTCATGGCATTGTTTACGGGAATATATCGAAATTTCGACGATGAAACCGACGGGCAGGGCGCATGGATGGATGATCCACAAGATTGCGTGTTCACGTCAGTTTCGCGGGCGTCTTCCCGGCAACAAATCAGCAGTTCAGGAACAGAGCAGCAGCAGACCAGATCTGGGCATGTCCTGGATGACAGAATGGTACCGTAATACTATTATTAATAATACGATTTGTTATTTTCACATTAACTCTCAAATGAAGGAGTCCGTGGTCACACAAAGGTGCTGGAGCCCTAGGAAAATCCGAAAAACCATCGTACAAAAATCGAAAATTGCTGCCTAAAAAAATCACGAGACGAAGAAGGCGCACACAAGATGAAATCAATGTGCCAACTGAACTGACATGGTCGCGGGTATATCCTCTCAACTACAACATAGAGTTCCCCCCGTTCCCACCAATAACCAACTCGTGGCTACTGACTACAGCGGTTTTGCTGTCTGGAGTGCTGCCTGCGCCGTACGAAACGCACGGTAGTCGTGAACACAGAGAGGAACACGCCTGCCTGCTGTCTGGGGTGCTGTCAGAGTGACGACTCGGGGACATGCAGTGAAAAAGGAGCAATCAACCAAACACCACCACACAAATATCAACGATCGCCATCTTTTCCCGGACTGTCTGACAAAAGGTGCAGCACAGCTGTGATACCACGTCCCTGATAATTGACCCCCGGCCATTCCCCATGAAGGGTATACAACTCGACAACACTACAAAGACCAGTGAAGTAAACAACAAGTACCACATTCTACTGCCTCGTGAAAACAAAACCATAAAAAAAAAAACGATGACTGCTTCTCTCGTGATGGTGTGTGCGCGCCGGTCATGGATCTCCGTGTGCTGCCCTGCTGTCGTTCTTCGTGGTCGTCTCATCGCCTTAGCCCAATCGGCCCGCTCCTTTGCACGTGTTCTTGTTGCCACTTCCTTCCAGTCGGTTGCAACAAGCTGATGTTTTGTATAGTTTTGATCAGTAACACCGAAAATATCTCAGGTAGGTGTGACTTGGATATGATACTCGTACACACCATTTTTTCCGCTGTTTTACTATTATTAAGAGATCAGATCAGGACATAGGTTCTCTCTGACTAGGTTTGCCTATTAAGCAGGTACCTGATGTTACTCACGTGCGTTGATTGCTCTGAGATTGAAGAAGGGCAGCTTTCATCCGGTAGAGCACGACAAAAGACCGAGAGAAGGCTGACTACCTCGCAGAAAACCCCTGGTTTCCATCTAAGATGGGCTAAAAATCCGATTTCAATACCGCCTGTGTCAAAGGTAATTTCGGCCCTTTTACACTTTTCAAAGGACTACAAGCACCAATTCACTCTCCCACTCTGATGAGTCGTATATATATGCAAAGATATCGGAAATTCATGGAAACCCCGATTCCACGAACTAACACATGAGTCGAAGACGCAGCTTCTCAAACCCCACTCCCAAACCTATGAACCGCAAGGCTACAAAGCCGACAAGGAAAGCCAAGAAAGAGAAAGAAGGAAAGAAAAAAAAACGGAAAGGATGGGAAAAAAACAAAAAGGAAGGCGTACCCGTATGGGGCAAGGACGATGCGTCAATGAACGCCATCGCCAAACCACCCGTACGGGGAGTGTAGGCGCGTGTGGGGCGAGAATGTGCCGACGGAAACGCTGACAGTTGGGAAAAAAAAAATCTTGCCGTACTATTGTGCCTCAGTATGAGTAGCCAATTTTACTCGGATCACCCTCTGCTCCCGAGCGGGGGGGGGGGGGGGGGGGGGGGGTCGGCAGAACGAAGAATAATACCACGGAACACGCCATAAGACAATTAAACCCGAACCCAGCACTCGAAAATACTTGTCCCGTGCCACCAATGAGTGGCCCGATTGCCCAGACCCGCCCCGGCATTGAGCCGGGGGTAAGCCGGACGAAATAGGCAAGAACCATCCCACTCCCAGCCCAGGGACAACAACCAATCCAAAAGCGGTAAAGGAATAACGAGAAGAGCATCCCAAAAACCAGAACATCGGAAACGACAAGGGGAGATATATTCGTAATCCCCCGAACCAATTACAAAAAAAACTACTGAACCAATCGGGTGCAGCGGCGATGCGAAACTCAGCTGTCCAAGGCTGCGCCTCAAGATTCATCTACGATACGCTGGACCCTCCGTGCAAACGCGCTAGCTCAGTGTGTTTGTAGATACCAGGAACTTCGTACAACTCCCGTCGAAGTCGTGTGGCGCACCGGAGAAAGGGGAAGCTTGATCGGACCCGCGTCATCTAAAAATCAAACCAAATATACCCCATCCGTCGCTCTAGTCGAGATGATTTTGCCAAGCCACCACAGACCGTCGTCGCCCTTGTACCAAACGTGCGCCCCGTAGGCAAGCGGTGGTGTTGTACCGCCAAAGCCTATCGGCGTGCGGCTCGCAGCAATAGCCGCGTGTCGGGAAGCTCTCGCCGTTACTCCGAGAAAGCTACCGTTCTGCCACGCCTATTCGCATCCGGTGGTACAGGCAATTGGTTTGGCGGCGCTGGTTTGGGGTGCCGGCCCAGTAGCTCAAACGTTCGGGGCGAGAGAGCTGAAGGTCCGTTTTCCGTTCCCAGGAGGGTAGGGAGAGTCTTGTCCAATGCGTCTAGTGCATCGCGGCGATGATCCCACCTCGATCCCGAGCCGATTGATGTCCGGTAGTCTTCTGCACATCGAGTATTTCAAGAAGAGTTGAAACATCGTCTTGGGTGACGTGGTACGGGGGGGATTTCTTGGAAACATTGTTGAGCAAGGAATTGCGTCAACCACCCTGGAGAATAGTTCGGTATGTCGCTACGGTCGTGGGGGTTGGCACGGGGCTTGCGAAGATGTACCGATACGAGCCGGCGGGCATCAACTCCCTGCATATCGGAAGACAGATCCAACTACACGAGCTTAGCACCAAGCAAGAGTATTGCCGCGAGGACCTTGGCCTCCGTGTCAATCCCAGCGCCCTGACGGATGGTGGCAGATGTATTGTGTACCCATGTCCATCCGCCAGCGGTGAATATGGGGACCGGACGCAGTGTGTCGGAGAGGCCGAAGTTGCGGCAGTTCACGCGAGCAACGGTGAGAGACCTCACGAGAACAACGGTGAGAGACCTCAAACGGGAGCAACGGCGAGCGCGTGTTGTTTGCGAACGATATCTTCCGCGTGTTATTTGCAGTGCGTTGCCAAATCGCCGTAGGCGAGGTGGTCGCGGGCCTAAATGTTTTGGCCGGCGATCCCAGCGCGCTCGAAAATCGTGAGAGGGAGGCGTGGGAGCGGACCCTTACGGACCTCGTGGGGAGTCAAACCCGTGGCGGCGCTGACCGAATTGTTGTACGCAAATTCGACGTGAAGGAGCTGTTTATCCCCGTTGTTTTAGGGCTCGTTGATAATCATCGCCAGCAACTGGGCCATCGTGTGGTCCACACCTTCCACTCCACCGTTGCCGTTTACATGGCGGAGCTGGTGGCGATTTTCCGAACCCTGAGAAGCTGATAGACGCCGCGATCAAACTTTGAGCAAAGCTGGAAGTCGTTGTCCGAAATTATCCTGCGCAGGTATCCCCAGAGGGAAATACACCGGGAATGTGCCCTTAGGGATGGACATAGCCGCTGTTTCTGCCAACATACGGCTTGACGGCTGAAACGATTAGTGAGGATCAAGATCTATGAGAGGTACGAACGGACGAGGGCCGAAATGGTCGATGCTGACGGCGATGCCAGGCCCTTCTGGAAAAGGCATCGTGGTGATGAGCTACCGGAATGTCTGCCGCAAATTTTTCCGTGCTTGACAGTTCAAGCAGTTGCGTAGCCACCACCGGGCGCAGATGCTCGTACCGACCCACCAGAAAGTAGAAGCGTTCTAGCATGTGCAGAGTACGCGCGGTTGCCAGGTGGTAGGAAGCTGCGGCATAGCAAGCCGACATGACCCAGGGGCGCATGAGCAGCGGCACATCAATTCGAGTAGGATCGACGTTCAACAAACAAGCTGTGCGACCCACCGAGCGTTGCAAGCCCGGTGCAAGGGGTGGAGACGACTGTCGGACGAACAAGACGATGCCATCTTCGGTGATGTGCAGCCGTCGCACGCCAGCAAAAACTCCTAAACCTGAACGAAGGGCGCTGGCGAGAAGGGAGACACGAAAAAAGCTCGACGGGCAAAGCTTCCGGCCTGCCAAGGACGATGTAGCGCATGGTTTCGTTGCACGCGGGCTCGGTCCGTTGTTCCCGAGCCTAGTCGACGAGCGAATAGAGCGTTGCGGAATCACCAGGCTGTAATTCGGTAGCGCTGTCGTGGGAATCTAAGTCGTTCGTTGTGAATGGCTGTACGTCAGTCAGCGGCGCAAGTCTTAAAGAGCAGTTCCCACAAGCGCGCGGTCGCGGTCGGACGGAATGGGTACCGTCGGGGCAGGTGATGTGGCAGGAACAGGGGCTATAAGGACGGCCGGGGCGGTCGCGGACGTGGGACTTGCGGCGAAGTGGTAGCACGCTGGGCGGATGGTGTAGGGGCCCCGCCGGGCCCGAAACTCTAAGCAGCAGCAGGCAGTGCAGTGCCAGTGGCGGCGGCTGTTCGTCGGCGCGTCCGAGTGTAGATGTGGCCCGAAGGCGGAACGACCGTCACAGGCGGTGGTTTCCAGGCGGCGAAGGGGTAGACGCGGCCGGATCAATAATCGCGGCGGAATTTTCTCCCTGTGAAGTGGTCGCCGGGAGAAGGGTGTGCTGGGCGACCTCTGTTACCGCAGCGGGGGCTGCTGCAGAGCTCTTGGCCCCCCCTGAGGGTACGACAACAACCAAAACGAAACGATGTTGGCGGTAGGTGAATTATCCCCGCGGCCAGGACGGCGATCGACGTTGGCGACGGAAGTAGATACACGAGCAACGAATCTCCCCGAACGAGCAGAAAGGCCGTCAATCCTCATACGTAATCCCTGTACGCAAAAATCGCGCGAACATCCGAAGAGGTGAAAGGTAGCCCATCCCAAACAGCATTATCGGGGTGTAGCACCGGCCCACCCAAGCCGACACCGGGACCCGGTGAAAAAACGAGTGAGACGACCGCAGGATCGGATGAGGAAGATACCGCCGTCCTCGACGGGGTTGAAGCTGCTAGACCCACTGCGGTGGTATTCTGTGACGGGCTCTGATAAACGTGACAGAAAATCAGCATTTCCTTGGTGCTGCCCTCTCAATACTCGAGTGTGTAGTCGAACGCGGTGATAAAATCAAGCCACCGCTGGATGCACGCATTGTGATCCCCTACTTTGCCAATGCGGTTGAGCGATTTTGTGATCCGAAAAGGTGCGAAACATTGCGCCCCATAAGTAGCCTCGCAGCCATTCGATAGCCCAGGCAATACTGACAGCTTCTCGGAGTCCAGTGCCTCTCGGAGTCGACGGTAGCGCGGCTGATGTGCGCAATGGGCCTCACTGAGACGTCCGACTGTTCCTGTTCGAGCGCGGCACCAAAGCCGTCGATACAGATACCGTAGTACACGTAGAAGGGGTGAGAGCCGTGGGCTACGGCATCCTAGTCGGGGACGACTAAAACCGGTGGAGCGGCGAATTTAGCAAGAAACTCGCATACGGTAACCTGCATGGCCGGCGTAAACTCGAAGGTGACCCTCTCTCGGAGAAGGACGGTGATAAGACGTATTCGCTTGGACAAGTCACGCAGAAATTTTCGATAGTACACTACTCCACTCATCAAAGCGCTGACCTGTTTGAGATTCCGGGACATGGGCTTTTCTTCTATCGTTCATACGGTTTGAGCTTCCGGATCCATCAACGAAATCTCGCAAATGTAAACAATGGCCACCACCGGCATTCTCCGGGAACATTAAGGTGGATCTCTTCCCGAAAACAACATGGACAGTTTACCAGTATATCTATACCCAATCGTTGAACCGCCGGCTAAATATACTCACTGCGATAGGTCCACAAACAGAGCCTACACCACCAGCAGGCTGGGAAGAGCAACAGGGGGATATATTTACCGTAGAAAGCAGCGCATTTGTCTTTCCTGTCGTAGGCGTCCAGTACGTTCGCCGTCACATAAAAAAAAAAACGTGTTTTCGGTCCCGCGCTGAACCACTGAGTCTTGCCAACCATACCGTCCGCAACAATAATATATACAGTGCAACAACTTCTGTGCGTACATGTCCGTACATGCACATAGCATCACATTTCTGCCTCGACTAAATGCTCACAGGTTGCGCGCGCACGAATCACCTAGATCACAGGTCATTTGTTTGGTCGTGCGCTCTCATTTGGCACGGATGCACATGACTTGTTTTTTTGTAGAGTACTATGGCCGTGACCACAGCAATGACCCGCGGGTAACCACGGAACTGCTTGCCATGGCTTGCTGTGGCTTGCCATGGCTTGCCATGGCTTGCTGTGGCTTGCCACGGCAAGGTCCACGGGTTGCCATCGGTCATGTCCTTGCCACGGCACGTGCTACGGTTGTGCCCATGGCACGTACCAGGAATTTTCCATGGCTACCCACGACAGTACCATGGCACGTACCATGGCAATCCCCCGCCCCCGGCAAGTCCCACGGAAATGTCCACGGCGAGCCCCACGGCAATATCCACGGCAAGTTCCACGGAAACGTCCAGGGTAGACCCCACTGCGATATCCATGGTAAGCCCCACAGCAAGTATCCACGTCAATCACCACGGCAATCACCAGGGCTGTCTCTACGGCAACATCCACAACAATCCCCACAGCAATATCCACAGTGAGCCCCCACGATGATACCCACGGTAAGCCCCGGCGAGCCACGACAATGCCGTCCGCAGGAGCCATCGGAGGCCCACCCGATCACTTGATCCCACCCAGACCCGACCCGCCCAACCGGCGCAGAAATAAAAGTGTCCCTCCGCAGAAGCCGCCGCCGGAGGCCTACCTGGTCCTCTGCTTCCATCCGGACCTGATCCCACCCGGACCTGCTCCCATCTGGAGCTGACTTCGCACACAAGGTGCATACATAGATTAGCCCTCCGCAGGAGCTGCAGGGGGTCCACCCGATCCCTTGATCCCACCCTGCGCTGATCCCACCTGGGACAGATCCCATCCTCCCACAGGGGGGATCCAGGCTCAGGTGGTAACAGATCTGAGTGGGATCAGGGTACCCGGTAATTATAGGGCTAACGGTGGATATCGGTATGGGGCTCGCCGTGGATATTACCATGGGGCACGCCGTGGATATTGCCGTGGCGCTCGCCGCGGAAGTTTCCGTGGAGCATGTCATTACTACTGCCGTCGACAGTGCCATTGGCGCTTGCCGTAGACCCTGCCGTGGGTCTTGGCGTGGGGACTTTCGTGAGGCTTGCCGTAGGTTTGTCTTGTTAGGTGCACTCGAAACTCCAGCACACCACAGCTACACACGCCGCTGGCCCGAGAATGCCACCAATATGCAACTCGATTACTGCCAACGTATGTAAACTCGTCGTTAAACGTCCTGCTAGGTCGTTCTGGTAGATTCAAGGGTATAAGAAGCTGTAGGTATCATCTCTGAACCTCAACGGGGTATCGATATTTCAATGCCGTCCATGTTGAGTCTATTATGTGTCTATATGGCATCCCATATACGAACTACGCTGGTATCGTTAACTGTGGCAAATTGATTAAGAATATGATATATATTTGTACACAACACTGGCGGTGATGTGGATACGAGGACCCTGCGGGTCAACCTGCTTTGCATACAGGTGCTTCACAGGGAGTCGCGTCCGGACCGGTCTTTGATATCTTGGAGATGCCAAAGAGACACGGGGCATGCGTTAGCGGCTGCAAAACCCGGCCGTTCCTCTTCTCGGGAGATTATCGACGCTCTCTCGCTCCGAGCGTAGGCGAATTCCATGCGCCACGCAGAGGTCGTTGCTCTTTTTGGTCAGGCTAGTCCTGTACAGCATGTAGATATGTGAAAAATACAACGTGGTGGTGTATGACTGTACACGAAGATTGCGGTCATCCACACCCATACCTCTGAATCCAGCCGGGGCCCGGGGGCAGCATCGCTGTATACTCGGCCAGACAGATTGGCCCGCGAAAGCACACGTAGGCAACACAAGATAAGACGTTAATATGTGGGTGGTGTTCCTAGCTCTCTTAGGTCGGTTACATGCCACGGATCGACTGACAGCCTGCATGCGCTACCCAATAGTAAACCTCAAGGATGTACCAAGATGCCTCTCGTTGCCACAGCGCCTCTCCCAACGTAACCTCCAGGCCCGAAGGGAATTGGCGCAGGCACAGGTCAAGCCATCAAAACTAAAACACCAGGAGGTGTGCGTACATGGAAAATCGCAGTGGAAACGAGGGCGCACGAATAATGTGCACCTCACTTGGAGAAACTACACTTGCATCTGCTCGATAGAGGAGGGGGGGGGGGTACCTGATACTGCGCCCTCCCGCTACGACTTAACAAGCAGTGTATACAAACTAAAAATAGATGGACGGTAAATAGTCGTCGTCCCCCTCTGCTATGAAAAACGTTTTCCGTAGTACTTGTAGGGTTTTTCGTAAGTGACGGTAGAAGCAAGGTCTTCCATATACTACGAAGTATACATACTACCCCGGATGTCCCCTGACGACCACGTCCCACAGGTGTGGGGCGACCATAGGCCATCATGTATGTATATAGATACATACGTACAGTAGAAGCTGCGGCAACTGTACAATAGAGCTATGTGCTCGCCTCAACGTGGACTAGAGGGTTCTGAAGAGCGATGGGGTCGGCAGGCCTGGCTAGATAAACACTGCTTAAACATGGTGGAGCGGGAGGAAAGACACCAAGTGGGTTCGTCGCTGTGGAAAAGATTTCGACGACGGCTCTGCTCTCGAGGCTGCGCTTGCCAGGCAGTATGCGCCTGCACATCGTATTGCGGTAGGCCACGAATCTTGGGCGAATTCCTTTGTGTGCAGGTTATTCGCTGTGTATGCCCTTTGCAACGACGATCCATCAGGGAGACTTACCGCTGACCACACCTGTATCATTGACACCCACCCTGTCTATTTGCTTACATTTCGTCTATCCTGTACGTCATTGTCGGAAACAATCGCGGACACTCATCGTCACTAACACGATACATGATGGAATATCTGACTGGGTCTAATGCCGGGAACACTACGCGGGGCTACGGGTACACATCAGGTATGTGTGCCCGTATACTACACTGCCATGCAGCGCACAACAAAGCAGCAGGCTAGAACACGGTGGTATAGAGGAAGCAACGCCTTTGTACACATCTTCGACTCTTTCGAAAAAAACGAACTAACAAACAAAACGGTAACAAAATGTAAGTTGAGCCCTCCGGAGGTGAGGGGGGTCGTATGCTATTCAGATCCCCGCGCGCCCCTGAGGGAAACGCTGTGGGACCACCTCAAACACAAACGTGATTATTGAATGATACTGCCGTTGTTCGTCAAGTGCGACCATACAAGTGCCCACAAAACCATCGTGAGCAGGTGGGAACCTCGTTTTCTCTGTATTTTTATAACGGTAGGTTTCTGGAGATATGATGACGGGCCCTTAACGGGGTACATATCAAACACACGGGTACCCAAACACGCCGGGTTTTCAGTTACCAGTTGACCAGTTGACCACAAAACCACCGGGTTGTACGCCAAACCCGCCAGGGGTTTTGCCAATCCAGGTTTTGGTCATCAGGGTACACCTCTACGCAACAGGTAGCAGTTACAGTAGTACCACAGCTAAAAACATTGCAAGATATCGCTATAGCTACACGAAAACAATCGAGTACGACAAACGCCAGGCAACTATCAAAAGTGAGCTTAAAAAAATATAGCCTCAGGCGCAACAATGTTCGCGCGATTGACCGGGTCTATCCCTGCCCCTCTTCAGGCCCCATGTCTTGCTTGATCCTGCAGCATATCTCGCTTTCCATTGCAGAGACTGCATCCTAAAGCTCCACTAAATAATTCCCCAAGTCCCACAGCGTGACGGCCCATCGCCCACCGCAGGGCAATACAGAATCCCGGGGACAATCCCTGGTGCACTTCGTACTCCCTCCGTGTTTGACCACGTCCGATTCGGAGTCGGCGCATCGGCACCTGTGCGTATCATAGAAGGAGGTGGTTCGCGAAGTACGATAAGGAAGTGTATTAATCAACGGCCACGGCATGGAGTGTAGCGCAGCGACATTAGAAAGGTGTAGGCCTACGTACGGTACGCTCCCATTCGGAACATGAGTGCAGAAGACAGTCAATATGTAAGGTTGCTTCTAGCATATTCGGCCAATCGCCGACTCGCTGTTGATTTAGGCTGTTATCGGAGGCTGCGTTCGAACTGGAATGCGGAATACAGTTGAAAATGCGCAACGCACACATAACCTCCCAGTGTCCGTGCGGAGCGCCCGCCCCATCCCCAAACGGTTCGAGTGTGAGCCGCCGCCTCATTGCACGTTTTTTGCTACAGCTTGCAACCGTACACTACTCGGGTTAGCGAAGGTAGAAAGGCAAACCGGTGGTGGACTCTACGCTCTGCTCGACAACGTGTCACCCCTAGTTGGGTGTTGTATGTCGTCCACGCAGTGTGTTGGGGAGTACCTGGACGACGTCCATCTGCTGAAGGTTGAACAGCAAAGCGCGTTCACCCTCCGCTCATATCTAATACGTGGGGGATATACCGGCGAGCTTAAACGCTATGCACAATGCGATGACATCGATCGTGTCTATCTTTAGTATTGTACTACACTACACGTGTCAATGGAAGCCGATAAACCGACTCACAGCTTGCCGAAACTTGTTCCGGCGAACCTCCTGCCATCGTCTTTGCAGCGTTCGATGCAAGCCTGCATCGAGGGGTCGAGAAGAAAGGTGAGTACACGCCCGTCGAAAAAAGGTCGGCAGGCACGAGCTTATGAGCACCTTCGCCCTTTGGCCTTTCCTAATGAACGGCCGACGGGCTCGAGAACGAATTTTCGAATAACCCACACCGTGCCTTGTTGTTCATAAAATAATTGCGAGTAGGACATGCCTTTGGACTATGCATGCAGGCATCCGTTCGCAATTCGTCGGTAACTCTTAGTGTTGACAGGACGCGAGCGGGCCACCCACATGCATGCCAACGAGGGAAGAACAGTAGCATCAACAAGAAAAAACAAGGTTCAAAACTAAATACAGAGGGTCGTTCGACATGTAACTTGCGAGCGCAATCACGGCTATATCCTCAACAAATTGGAAAAACCTATGCGAGTACAGCCCACTTGACAAGCACTGCCCACCCCTTCCCCACCCCCACCCCTGAAACGTTTTTCGTGGAGAGGAGAAGCTAGAGCCAGACGAGAAGGCCCACATTATTCACCTCATTGGTCAGTTTGTTTTTTGACTTGTACGCGGAATCCATTGTGCGATCGCCGCGTTTGTCCTTGAAACACCCCAGGTACACCGCACCGGGTGTGAGAGATGGAGCCGGGGTATTGGGCGTGGGAGCTGGATTGGCGGGACCGCCGCATGTCTCAAATGGCTTGTAGTCCTCGCCATACGTGCCTCCAGAGTACTTATACTACAATAATATTTTTGCGGGCGATAATAACGGTGGAAAAGGACGAGTGGGCGGGACGGGGCGGGACGGGGCGGGGCAGGACGAGGCGGCGCGGGGCGGCGGAGAGCAACTTCAGTTTCGAGACGAAATTAGTTGGCGTGCAGTACACCACAAGGTTTGGAGAGTGAGGCGAAAAATAGGATGCTATTGTATGCCCTCCGACATCCACCGTCTCCTCCAGGGTGGTGTGAGAGCAACGGGTGAGAGCGACATGTACATGCCAAACATACGCTTCTGTCTCGTCGGGAGGCCGTTGAAAACCCGTTCACATGGCCGCCCCCCCGCCTCCACCCGTTTCACCAACGCTAGAAAATGCTAAAGCCTCCATGATTACATTACAGTTGGACACGGGTTGCTTGTCGAACAAGGTAGTGGGCCCACCGTTTCTTCCGTTTCTCCTGCCGGCAGCACGGCGGCGTTCCCGCAAATCGTCCCTTGTGGAGTTGACATGATTTTGAGGCCATACGCTCTGCAGTCAATCAAGGTGTTGCCTGTCACCTGTAGTGGGTTGTTGGTTGATTGGTTGGAGGGTTCGGGTGGAAAATGTCACTGGTCGATCTATAAACCATGTGGCTCCTCTGCTGCTGCTTCTCTCGGTAGCTCGGAGGAAAACTGCGCCTGCGTCCTCCATGGGTTTGGCATCGGGCATAAACGACGCCTCCGCGCAAACACATCTCTCAAATCGTTCTGTTAAATGTCGGGGGCGCAATAACGACCGTTTGGTTGAATAGGCAAGACCCGATGATGTGTAAGCGATGGCGAGGAACAGGCGACGGGGTTGATGTAAGAGCGACTGCTGTTCCAACACACGATAAGCGCCTTCGTTGCTGCTGAAACCAGGCAACTCCCCTTGCCCTGCCTCTGGAGCAGGGGCACTGGCCCCTCCATGTGGCCAACAAAACCATCGCGGCCATAGTATATCCCAAAGACAGCTCTACTACGTACGAGTATCGACTTTGTGTGAAACATGACAAAACTGATGTGTTGCGCGTGCGAACCACGCGTGGCGAGAGTATCCCAACAGCTCGCAGCGATGCACATGTCGATATATCATCAATCAAACGTAAGCCTATTGCGTATTTACCAGCACTATTTGTTGTTATTGATAATGCGTTCGACTAATCACCATGGGTGACGACGGACGCCTGCTGATGCATTATGCTAATAGTTTCGTTCGAACATTACTTTCAGCCTTGTCAAATGGGTACGACAAGCGCGTTGGGACCGAAGCAAACTGCATACGTTTTCTGTGCATTCGTCACTGTTGCGTTGACCCTCACGCTGCACATTGGTGAAAACTATTACCAGAAAGCTCCATATTGGGGCAACCGAAAGCCACAGACCACAAATGTTGAGTTTCCGCATAGCTATCATGGGCAATCAAAGTTTCGTTGTTGCCATGACGAACTATTTATATCTGCCATTTATTGGCAGTACGTTCAATCAGTGCGCAGGAGTATAGCTGACGCTTTCTGTGGTGTTTGACGTGTGTTCGACGCAGTTGTATCACATTTACGACGAAAAAAACGCAATTCGACGACAAGACGCCACATACGTTTTGCTCGGCATTCCAACGCCACGGCTTCGTACAAACGAAAGCATACTCCATCCATCTCGCGAATGGTCTCTCAACCCTTTCTCCCCTCCTGGAAGCAAGGGCAACGGTGAATGCTGGCACTCATGCGAAGCCTTACACATATACCGACACACGGTATAACCTCTCAAAGACCCACAAGTCACGGCTGCAGAAACAACACCATTCCGTTTGCATGCCTTCAAACGGCAGCTTGCCGTCTTTGACAAGAACCCACCGTGTTGTCGATGCCGTGAAAGTGGCCAGTCTCGTCGGGCACCGTCGTCCCAACGCGCACCCCCGCCCCTTCCGCATTCGTAATTGTGTTGCCTTTAATAATTGTATTGTCTGCGTGACTGGAGACACCTGTCTCAATCAGTTCACAAAATATGGAAACGAGCGGGCAGGGTTCGATTTATGGGTTACTAAATGGCTCGGTAACCGGAGTCAAGCCGTTTCACCGGTGGGGAAGCTTTCGAGGATGGGCTCTTGTGTTTACAAAACCTATTGTGTGGGGATGGGAGCCGCTCCCTCCTGGTGGGAATCGCGTTTAGTGCACACTGCGCTTGCTGCATAGGACTACGCGCTTGCACGATTAGAGGGCAGTGTGAGACTCGGACGGCCCATTCCATCCGACACCACTACCAGGAGAGAGAGACAGAGAGAGAGAGAGGTATGCTGTTTGGACACGCGTTCTGACGGAGGTAGCATGTTCGTGAGAGGCCGGTCGAGAAATAGAGCGAATAAAACGGCTGCTTGAGTTTTCCTATCCGCGACTTGATACCGGTACAACCTACCCCTTTCGCCTCGTAGTCCGCGCAAGCGAAGTACACGGCTAAAGTTTTTCCTTACAACCGTCACTCCAGACGCGTAAAGGGTTTTCCCTACAACCGTCACTCCAGACGCGTTTTTCCCCCTTTGGGGGCTGGTGCTTGTATGGTTGCGTATGTCGCGGAACGATATCGCATGTTTCACTGACGTGGTTGTTTTGTGTTGTGTATGTGCGCACTATGTGTACGTTTTATGGGTGTGCGTGTGGAGACGCAGAGTTGAAACCACGATCCGGGTGACCGCTAAGTATGTTCTCCTAGCGCATGTCGCCAGAACCTCGGCCAAAACCCCACTAACTGTTCAAGGGTCAACCAAGCGCTAGTTTTAGATATCTTACAAAGGACGCGAACATAATTTTCCGGCGTGCTCAAAAGAGCAACGACTAGCTCGGATGTCTCGTCTATATTGTGATGTTATTCAACGTACTGTGTCCCCTTGGCAGGCAAAGCCGACTATTGATCGACGCACAGAGCAACGTTAGGCAGCGAGCGTACCTCCTGCGTTTTCGTCGCGCTGCATTGAGATGTCGTTATTCTCGATGATTGTGTGTTTGCAGCCTTCCTTCACGTCTACGCCTTCGTTTCCCTGGCACACACCGATAAAAGAGATGAAATATTCGGGCTCGGGAGTTGAAACATGTGTGCCCTCTTGCATGGGAGGTTTTTCACTACTGTTAAAACGACAAGATAGAATGGAGCGCCTCCTCCCATGAAGGAGGAGCAACCCACATCTATCGGGGCTGAGTAGGCCCCGCTGATGCCGAATCTTCGGTCTTCTCTGTCTGATGTATGACCGCGCATACAACACTACAGTGTTATCGTTCTACATATATGCAGGGATGACAACCCCTCCTCACGTTGGTCTCGATTTCATTGTTCCTGACGATGTTTCCGAGGCAAACATCTTCGCCTCCCGAGAAGTTTTTCTGCTCGTCCCACTGGGCGAGTGCGGTTCCGATGTCTGAGAAACGTCGATGCGGCCAGCAGGGGCAAGACGAGGCAATGGCTGAGATGACATCATGAGCTGCAAACATGGGATGGCACACGATTGTCCCCTCTAAGCAAGGCTACGATAGAAACGTCCGTTGCAAATTCCAACGGAAGAGGCACGAAACGAGCCAACAGCTATACGGCTGATCCTGCTACACTAAAGGGCGTCACATCTGTGTTTGAGTCTATCGCTTCAAGGTGCGGTAGTCCTAAAGCTCATGAGTACATTCGGGCGGAGGCAACTTTTCACTTGGACACAAACCACGTGAGTTTTACCGTACATCGAACGCGCGAGTTTGGTCCACGCCAACAGATGAATTTGATGGTATTGTTGTTCCCACTACCGGCAGAGGGCATATTATTGTCTCCCCTCTACCTACGAGCTCAGGCGCAACCGTCACGCAAACGCCGTGTCTATCACATGTATGCGCAAGAATCGAGCACCACTGAAAACTGCATGTTCAGACAGGGTTGCTGCTGGATCTCCTCTCTTAAATTCGGTTGTGCTATACTCCCCGCACATATTGTGCAATAATCCACTGTTGTACTGTATTCATAGTCCTTATACTCACATACTCCCTCGCCATTCTGGCCGTCGTCATATTCGAAGTCTAGCAGACCACAATCGCGTATGATGTTGTCCTCAATAACTGCATACGTAACGAAGTCTAGGGGGGGGAATCACCAAAAAGAGGGGTGCGTGTGCGGCCATGGGCGGGGTAGGATGGGATTATCCTCATACCGTCAGCTATCATGCGCGTCCCAGACCGACAGAAAGTTTTTCCAAACGTTGGCTGGTCCAGGTCTAACGCTGCGCTTGGCTGTGATTGAATGTCGCCCTCGACCGATATAGCTTCTCTGTGCTACCGGTGGGGGGAGAGGGGCAGAGCATGAAAGCGGTTTCGTCACGCCCGGCGGCGTATGTATCGCATTGGGGGCCTGTATCAGGCACATGCATTGTTGTGACGGATGAGTGGTACCTCATGAATTACTGTTAGACTCAATTACCTCGTATACCGTAACTGGCGAAGCTTCTATCACTATCTAAAAACGTTATACTTGATTGGAAACACACAGACGCAAGTTAGTAGACTCACGGCGTAGGCGGACGCATTCACTCAAGGCATGCTGAATAAGCATTCCCTTAATGACTATCCCATCCAGGGCGGACATGTAGCCGCCGCTCCGCTCCGTTGCGTGGCGATCCACTGGGTTGCACGCGGGAACAGTGAAGGAAACAACACAATACTCGGTGTTACATGGGAGTACTACAGTGTACGGTCACGATGGAGTCGTGAAATGAACCCAATAACATTGAACTTGTCTCTGGTACTGTTAAAACCACCCATATGTGCTTGGTGCCGATATGTTTCCTCGCCAGCTTTCTCCAACACTAGAAGGGTGAAGACACAGAGGACAGCCTAAGAGATAAACAGAAACATTCTATCTGGGTAGACGCCACAAGACAGAGTGACAGCGCCTGCTTCCTTCGCGATGTACATCAGCATGTTGTCATAGATATCATACGAAACTGCAGTACATGGAGGGTAGACGATATTTAGCATTTTCGTCTTGGTGGAGGTTCAGGTTGGATATCTATAGTACGACGCCATTGGTGCCTCATTTTTAGTCTTCCGCCAGGTGTGTCGTAAGCAAACTGAACATGAAACGAAAAATTATCTGATAGATCGATCCTTCGATGCGATCGTGCAACCGACAGCACTCCACCCAGCAAGGAGGGGACCATTTTACCAGAGCGTCCCCTGGATAGCGGCGCTCACCAGCAACGTAGATGAGGATGTCTCTGAAAGCCTGCTTGGCGTTGTCTCTGTCAACATCGTCTACGTTGTCCCAAGCCTGCCCGTCTATCGTAAAGCCCTGCAAGCGCAGGACAAGATGCATAACGAGTTGGAGCGGAAGGCGTCATCATTCGTTGTGCTACGGAAATCCACGAGATGTAAAAGGTGACACAACCTTCAACGATAAACGCGTCGTGTATTCTTACTGGGTTGTAGTTGTCGCGGCTTTGGTACCGTCGTGGGCTGCGTTTACATTTTGTCGTTCTGGTTTTACGGATACGGTACGACGTATATCTCCTACAACCGGACATCGCGCTATATGCCAGGTGTATAAACGACGAGAAGGTGTGGGCTCTCTACATCGTCGTAGCAAATAAATCCTACTGTGATGTAGTGTGCGAACAATACCACTGCACGAATTTTCATGTTGCTAACGCTCTCGAGATTGTGTCGATCGCGGAGGATCCCTCTATGTACTGTCAGTCTCAAAAAGCAAACCTGAAGAGTGTAGTAGTCGTTGTGGAGTTGAACCACCCTAGATTGTTCTCCTGAACCACGTACAACTACGCTCTCCCTGTCACCGACCCCTTTGATTGTAATTCTTGCGTCCTCACGGCCGTCGACCTGTTGCGTCACAAACACGTAAAGCACAACATCAATGTTATTGATGCTGTTGATTTTCTGGAATGCTTAGCTCATCACCGAAAGCTACCCCGTCGTCACGGCACCTGCATACAGTTGACAAGCTTGAAAGAGAGAATAGGACACACGATTGGAACGCCTTTCCACTGCCCAGGACTAAGGTCTTAGGAAGAAAGAGGACACTCCTTTGAAGCGAAATTCATGTGCGTAATGTCTTGACTGGGGCTTGAGTATGTGGGGTTTGCACGCAATTGAAAAGTGTGGCCGGGAAAGATGACACACGTTTGGAACGACGTTTTACCGGACATGGTTTAAGGTCCTGGGATGGAAGAAAACCCCTTAGAAGACCACACTATCAAGATCAAGTGCCAGGGTAGTGTCCAGTATTGCCTGGCACATGGAATACGGCAACTGTGTGAAAATAAGCGCGATATACCTATTTTCGGAGTTACCATCGATAGTTCCTGAGTTGTAGTGTCGGACGAGGTGATTGTACCTGAAAATGGAGCATGGATTGTCGGAATTGGTGGTGAATCCTTGCAAGCAGTGCTACGCTTTGTCCCTCGTGGAACAATCAGGGCGACGCGACATGTTCCAAATCGTATTTCCGTGGAGGAGCTGTGTTCAATGTAGAATGACGAACAAGAACATTGTTCGATATGGCAATCAAGGGGGCGTGTTAAGAAAATATAATTCTGTAGGCATGTGTACTGTGGCTACTGTAGATGACCATTAAAATCATCATTGTACCCAGAGTAAACATTGTTGAGGCTAAAGAAAAAAGGCCGTGTTATGAATGCCGGAACACAGGCCGAAGAGTCTTCAGCAGTTATTTGGGGTATACTGCGGTTGTACTAACACAGGGGCAGGGACAGGTGATAGGAAGGCGTTGCTGTGAGAGGCCATCAAAGACAGGAGAAAACAACTGAAAAAATTGTACACCCTCACTCCTACTCTTTTCAACCGCATCCGAACGTCTCATAGTGCATCATTCTCAGCTGGTATTACCCCAAAAAACGCCTCCTTCCATTGAAGATGCCAGCCTCTTCTTCATCGTCAGTGCTGCTCGAGTTCTCTAACAACGGCTCTGCTCTGAGTACCTGAAGACCGTCATCGGTTACGTTGCCATCGGAGTATGAGCTGTCTCCATTCTAACGCTGCTGTGCGTTAGGGGTCATTCTCACACAGGTATGTGCAGCTCTACGGCTAATTTCGGCCGCGAGGCAAGTTCAATACATGCATGCGACCCTTCAAGCATCGCCGTGCAACATATTGAGAGCTGCCGTTCGATGCGACATATTGCGGATGAGCATTATCTAGGTTGACTAAACCTGCAAAAGAGCACTCTTCTTCGTTTGGTGGCCTGTCGGGAAACGGGTCTGGAGGTGAACTTAGCAAGAACAACTCTGAAACCAGTACGACGTAGAATAGTATCATCTCCCACTTACCCTGGTCTTGAGATCTTCGAAGTAGATGCCGCTCTTAATCTCGATAACGTCCCCGGGCTCGACTCTATCGAGAGCACTCTGTGGCGGGGGCGACACAAAAATCCAGGGGTGTCGAATGGGCCTGGGTGTGTTGGAATGGTGTCAACGCATTTTGTCGCCGCGCACCTTTGGGATGTTTGATAGGCAACCACTTCGAGCAGCAGCAGGGGGGCATCCCAGATGTTGGTAAAAAATAGCGGACGTGAAGGGGTCACACACTCAGGCGCGTCGAAATTTCGTGCTGGTATCAAGTACGAAGAAACCCGGTTGCCACTGACCCATCTTTTTTGTCGTGGTGCGTATTTGTACCGCCTGTGAGCTCGTCCGGTCCAGAAGCGAAAAAAGGAGTACTACTCGTACGACGTACAGTGCGTGCTGTAGTGTTAGGAGACTGTGTGTTTTTCCGTTGTTCAAAAGGATTCAATGTGGCTCCTGGCATACTACAGCAATAGCGACATTCCATGACTCCCTAACCGACCACGGCATTATCCCATCACCTAGCCTCGGACCAGGCTTCTCGTTGCTGACTGTTTCGGCCGTTGTATGCCACTCGGATCCCGATGGGTTGTATGATATACATGTCGGTCACATCACTAGAAACCCCAAGTCGCTTTACAGAGGACGAGACATGTCACTTTGGAAATTCTTGCTTTGCGGCAGGTTCAAATTCGTACGCAGGTGAGGCGCGTGAGTAGGGTGTTTGCTATCCTAATTTCAGTATAAACAGATATGAATTTCGTACCTTTCGTGAAACATTGGTACCGCGAAACAAGTTCACCGCGGTAGAGTTCTCCAGCAGCTCGAGTACACCGCTTCGGTCGCGGATAACTCCCGCCAGGAAAACATACCCGTGGATTTTCCCACGTTTCAGTGTAAATCCACGAGTCTCCCGCGTGGGGGTTCATGCCCAAAAAACGTAGGGCAGTTGTCGGGAACGATACCAGGTATGATTGTACCCTTGGGAACTTTCCCGTGGGAACTACTGCTACTACTGCTGTACAGTTCTGAACCACCGGAGTCCCGTTTCATATTCACGTTCATGATGTGGAACCGGCTGGTGGGAATCGGTTACCATGGGAAACATCCCAGCGGGAACAACTATCATTAACCGTGGCCACCAAACGGGAATGCACGGGACATTGTGTGCGCAAACCGGCCAACACCGCGCCGAAACTCCTTTTTTTAGATAGACCCTGAAGTTTTGCAAGCGTGTTCCATGTTGTCGTGCATCTATATGGGCCCTTGCCAAAATATCGAGGAGCGGCGGGAACCGTTTTATATTTATTTGTTGGCTGGAATTCGCGCAAATATGGTCAGCCGGGGGTTTTTTTTAATAATTATTTGGGTCATCTGTGTTTCCAAGTTTCTGTAATAGCGAACCTAACAAACAAAAATATTCGAAAAAAAGCTGTCCATAACGGCTTCGGCAAGGGCTCATAGATCACGCACGCGTACTTGTGCAAAAAAAGTGGCTATATGTCGAAAAAAAAAAAGCGTTGGGGACACACTCGGACCTTCATGATGAAAAAGTGTAAGGAGTAGCAGGTAAATTTTACAACATTCGTTGCCTCGGCCTCGCCTGGACACCTTAGAATTGGGATCGACTTTGCAGCGTTACGTTCTACTTGGCATTGACTACCACTCGGCCCCAATATATTTAGGAAGTGTTTAATTTGTTATTTGTATGCTGTTGGTCCCTATATTTCGGGTCAGAGCGGTACGTATTTTCAGTCCACTGACTTTAATGATTGGGCGAAACTTGTACAGGCATACCCTTGGGGTATCTGTCACCAGCTGCGTTTAAAATATCAATTGAATAGTTTCAGTGCCACTATTTTTAATAATACTAAACTCACTTTTACGGGGGAGCATAGTAAATAGGACCATATATTGATGATAAAAATAGGTAAATATAAATATATACCATGGTAGATGTTTTTGTATGTACCGTAGGTCCTATTTACTATGGTCCCCCCTAAATAGTACCTGGTAGATAAAGTCAATCCTGGTCTTCGAATCCCACCGTGGTGAGATTGTGAATATATTTGCCAAAGTGCAAAGAATCAACTGCGGAGAGCGAAGAGCGTGGGTAGGCGCAATTCTACGCGAGACGACGAGGGAAGAAGGGGGCTGGAGTTTTCGCGCGATCAAAACTGCAAGGCACGAACCGTAGCGGGGAGGGGGGAGGAGAGAGAGCCTGCTATGCGAACCCCAATCTGAGATGCGACTACTGGTTGCAAGAGACAAAGATAAAGCAAAGGCGAAGAAAAATAGATGGTGTGAGGTGGAAAGAAATATAAATAAGAAACAAGAAAGAGTGGGTCGGTTATTTGGGCCCACTCTTCCTTGTATATCTTGTCCCGCTTTTGGCAAAATTATTCAATCCGCACTGTTAATACCTCAAGACATTGATTAATTAATTCGATCCACCTGTGAAGGTATTACCTACTACTGAGCTGTGGGGGTAAAAGATCGATCGATCACGCATCCCAAAATAATCCTTATAACACTCTCCCCCCCTCTTAAACAGCGGCGTCTTTGGGCGTCGGTACCGTATACAGCCGTACCCTGACCTGCCAGCTTTTTGTTTTAAATACCTGGGGAACCAGGGGGTCAATTCTTTGGGACGCACGCGCAACAAGCGTTTCTACAAAGGAACCGTTCGAAGTGAGATTCGGACCTACCTGTGTCCTCGACGATGCTACATTTTAAGGCGTTACCTACTGAGCTATAGGGGTAAAAGATCGATCAATTACCCAGCCTTACAACACACCCCTACGAGTACGTGCCCTAAGATATGCGTGTACTTCAAGAGTATCTAGATATATGGTAGATGGGGCGCTGAAAAGGCAGTTTCGAGCTTCTTTTTTCGGAGTAGCCAGCGTCAAAGCTATCTATGATACGGGTATATACAGAGTCAGTGTTTCAACTTTTGGGGGCGTTTTGATCAACAAGTAATATTGTAGATTGAAGGAGGAGAGACTACGTACAGGGAAAACGTCCACGAACTTCTTGCATCTGGCACTGTTTAATACCTGGTACACGAACTTGAAATCTGCATGAAAATATCGTGTACTGTGATTGTTGAATTATATATATATATATATGTAATTCACGCGATGGAAGTACAGTATCCTACGCAGCTTACAAAGATGAGTTTCGCGAAATCCTCGATCGCACTGGTAGGTGTCGTTTTTTTTGTGTTAATAATAGTGTAGGCTCCGTGTAAGACAATGTTGTTTTTCTCACATTAACTCATCGCCACAATGCAATGCATTCTGTGGTCGCACAGGACAGGCTCCAATAACTCTGGAGTGGAAGAATACCTCGCTCGGTAGAAATAGAAAACACGCAAAAAATAGTACACATGATAACCCTAGCACATCTACACCTCAGACAAAAAAAAAAGTGAGGTCCGCGCTTGGGTGTATCAGGTACATGATTATTAACCCTAGCACATCTACACCTCAGACAAAAAAAAAGTGAGGTCCGCGCTTGGGTGTATCAGGTACATGCGGTACGCAGTACAAGTCACCACATACATCGAGAAGACCGCATACTACCCAGGGAACAACAGAAAGGACAAAAAAAAACAACTCGAGGTCGAAAAAATCGAACAACGGGGTCGAAAAATAAAAATTCAGAAAAAAAGAAGAGAGAGAGAACAACAACAACAAAAAATCGATTCAAGCAAGAAAGCAAGAAAGGTAAACACACAAGAGATGCGCAGATTTTCGTAGATTGCAGGCTCCCATGCTACGCGAGGGGAGAACAGAGACAAGAAAACAAAAAAGCAAACGTACTTACTCCACTACTAAGAACACCCGAGGAGCAAAAAAAAAACTACAGTAAGTAGTGGACAAGAAAAAACGAAAACGAAAAGGAAGACGACGAAGCAAACCAAAAAGAAACAGCAGATAGCAAAAAGTAAAAAGGGGCCATGGTGCTATAAATAAATGGGATCCGACAAATGTGCGCGTTTCTTGTCTTCACATTGAATCGTCCTTTTTACCCAGCTTCGCCAGTACACCCAGCGTCCGTCCTGGTTCTTTATCCTAAAGAGATACAAATTCTGTGATCACAGACTGCTGTGAGACAGAGGAAGACCAAAAGCAAAAAATGATCACAAATTCAAGGGTCAAGCACACCCAAATAAAAACGACACGAAATAACGTACCAGGTATTTAATATTATTTGCCTATTTATTTATTTTTTCGCGAGGTATTCTTCCACTCCAGAGTTATTATTGGAGCCTGTCCTGCGACCACGGACTGCATTTTTGTAGTGTGGCGATGAGGTAATGTGAGAACAACAACACAGTACTACGGGGGTCCATAGTATATATATACATATATATATATATATATATTTAATCATCACTTTTACTTTCCAGCCCACTCGTAGGAGGTTTTACCCTCGACGATCTTCTGGACAAGCCGTGGTCACAGGTGTCGTCCCTTCTCCCCCCCGGTACGTGCCTTTAGTTTTTATAGGACCAAATAAATATTGCTGTAGAAATAGTGAAATATATAGATAGGTCTTTGTGTGTACCGTAGGTCCTAGTAAATAGGACCTACGGTACACACAAAGACCTATATATTTCACTATTTTTACTAACAGTATTTGGTCCTATATACTATGGACCCCCGTAATAGTACGTAGTCCATCGCCGACAACAAGGCGAAGAACATTCGAAACAAAAAATATAAGTAAATCATACCAGGTACCAGTATAATAATATACGAGTCGTATCTGCATGGGGAAGCATTTAAGACTGTTTTTTTGACGGACCAAATTGAATCCAAGAAGAAGTCAATCAACGTGTTGTACCTGGGTGCTGGAGACAAACAATATGATCTTCGTCGGGTGCATGGACTTAGATTAGCATGTATTTATGTGTGTGCATTCATGATCAAGAATAGAAAAACTCGACGACGCCATACCGCCGGTACTTCTGCCATACTTTCTGTTTTCAACGTTTTGTTTTTACACAACTTTTGCCTAAACAACTACTACTATGAATACTACTGCCTTGTAGTACTGCTTGTAGTTTTGAAGTCGAACGCCAACGTTTTCTTCCTCCGCTGTTCATGCCTTTGAATGGGGGTTGCCGTAAGTACGACAATACTAATAGTAATACGATATACATACCAAAGGACATGTATGTGTGACTTGCGAATAAGAGATAGTACAAGCGTCATTGGCGGGGGAGAAAGTATACGGTAGATATTGCTTGAAAAGGAAATTGGGGTGTTCAGTTTGAACATGAACCAGTTTGTGCGGGAAAAAAAATAACATAAATAAAGTAAATAAGTAATGTAAATACGAAAAAAAAACGAAAAACTCAGCTTTGAGATCAGTTGAGATCGAAAAATCAATTGAAACTGCGTACGTACTGGTACATATTTGCTTCAATCAATCGCGTTACTCGGGGTATGTACTTATTTACCGGTTCAGTTGGGACATTCTCGAGGTTTCGCCCGCGGGATACTGGGATACGCAGCATCCCTGGGTTTTCGCTCCTTTTTTCACGAGTTTTCGAAAGAGGCAAGTGGTATAGTTTTTTTAGTTTACTCCCTTGTACGCGAGATGTTTTTTTTTGTTTTGAGCGCTTACGAAACTCTCTGCAGCAGCACCGCAGGATCACCAGCACGACCAGCTTCGACACGGTCCAGGCGGCAAAGAGCATCGGCAGCGAAAAAAATGAGTCCTCTCTCGTCATTTCGGTGTTAGGATCAACGCCGGGGCACTTTTTATCCCTGGGCAGGTTTTTGCCTATTAAGCCGGTATTCGTTGGTACTCACATGTGTTGTTTGCTTAGAGATAGAAGAAGAAGAGCAGCTTTATATATTCCTTTCGTGCAAGCGGAGACTGAGACCCAAGCTCGTGCCTCGCTGAGAAACCCCTTGGTTTCCATCTAAGATTCGCCTCCCAAGTACTTCAAATACCATCCCAATGCCTGAACCCAGGTAATTACCGGGCTTCCAGCCTTATTCAAAGCAGTACCATAACACTAGCCCACTCTGATGAGCCATATATACAAAACTATGAGAAAGTCATGGAAACCCCGATCCCACGGACTAGAACATGAGCCAAAGATGCGGCTTCTCAAAACCCACTCCCACACCTCTGAACGGCAAGGTAATGAAGCCGGTAAGGTACGTCAAAAACAAAAACAAAAAAAAGAAGGAAGGCCTAGCTGCTTAACCTTAAGGGACTAGAATAAATCGTCAACGAAAGCCACCGCCATGCCTCCCGCAAAGTGGGGAGGCCGAGAAAGTGTCTACGGAAAAGCGAAAAGTGAACACAAAAAATGGCTTTCAGCCTCATTCAAGGCAGCACCGTAAGGACCCGTCTTGACGAGAAACCTACATGATAATCGAATAGGAAAAATAGAATTTGATTTGATTTGAATAGAAATTCGCGAAAAATACGCCTTTGGGTCCTATCGAGGAATAGCGTATTTGAAAAAATCAAATAACGCGCGAGGGTCAACGAACACCCGAGGGTAACCCACGAGGCGAGCGACGGCCTCCGTCTTCCCTGGGGCGCCGCGGTCAGCGGCCGAATTTTTCTGTCGACACCACCGAAAAGCCTATCGCTCTTGGGAAACATTATGTGCTGGCGCAGCCCCGAACCCGCACGCAGGCAGCAGCGACGGGGATGCAGCGATCGAACTTCTGAGCGAAGTCGTGACTTGGTCGGTGCTCGTGTGGCTCGCCGGGAAGAGAGCGATGAAAAACTAGGTTTGCGACGGCCTTGTAAAGTTTTGAGGCGCCGCGGATGGTCTACTCTGTGCCTAGGGGCCATCGGACCTCGCGCTGCGGCTGCTCCGGTGGCCCTGTCTCTCGGGAATGGGGGATGACACGTCGACTTAGACAAACTTCGGTTTCAGGAACATGCCACGTCGAGTTAGACAAACTCCCCAAATTGAGTAACACGAAGGCAAGTCTAAAATAATACGGGGCAGTTGACGCCAGCTATCTCCCAATCAAATGGCTGAAATAACGCGAACGACGGGAGCCATCTTCCAATAAAACCGATGCATTAACGGGAACCACGGGAACCCCGTGAAAATCACGCCGCACACAAACTAGAAGAACGACGCAGCTCGCAGCTCGCAGCTCGCACACCCGCAGTCACGCAACGATTGACCTTCGATCTCGAGATATAATCCACCCACGATCAACTAGCTTCGTACCGAGCAAGGCCAAGGAGTGTAAAGTATGGCCTCTCGGGGGTATCATTGGAATCCGTGGTCTAGGGGGCGAGAGGTTGGCCGCGGCGTCCGATGCTATTCGTCAAACAATTCAAAAAAATCTGTTTTGTGCCGACGGAGAGGAATCGAGAGCTTATTGTCGTCTGTTTTCTACACGCCAGCTGCCGAATATGTTTTTAGTAGACGCCTGGCCCACCCACGCCACACATCACCGACCGAGGTGTGAAAACTGTGATTCTATTGTGGGTCGGAGCCTCTAACCAGCGCGCTTCATTCAGAGTTCGTGACGTAATCGTTGGGATTGTCGATTGATGTCAAACCTGAAAAATGGTCTATTTTTTGCAGTCGGAGAGGGGTCGAGATTTTTTGTGGTCTGTCTTCTACAGACCAGCGCCAAAATGTTTTTTATCAGACACCTGGTCAGCCCACGCCACATATCACCGACCGGGGTACGAGCACTGTGACACTAGGCTGAGTCGGAGACCTTAACCAGCCCATTCCGTTCTGATTTCATGACGGTGTCGCTGGTTTTGTCGATCGATGTCTGCTGAGGATGCCCATAAAAGTTGTCGCTAGTCAATGGGAATGACCATGCATTGCTCCAGTACCTGCCAGAACAGGGGTTTTATATACCTTGCGCGGCGCGCAACTAAATTCCGCGAAAGCTGTCCCGTGACGTTTAAAGTTTGCCTAGCACGAAGAGCAAAAGAAGTAACAAAATACTTCTTGTCGAATTCGTTTTATTTGTTTTATTCGAATAAAAGGTCACAATGCCTGCTTGGTTAATCAATTTTCGACCAATCAGATGCAAATCAAATCAAACGGAAAAATATTGGCGGAGTATCATAAAAACGTTTCTCGTTAAGATGGGCTCTAACATCGGGTTCAGTTTCACGCGTGAATTAAAGCTGCTAATTTTTGGAAACCTTTTTTCCGGAATATCAAAGATAATTTGGCCGTTATCAGCGGAGAGTTTTTTCTTCCAGGACTTTGAACTTTTGAGAATTTTGGAAACATGTATCAAGATGCGGAGGCGTTCTGTCACGATTTGCGAAAGTCAACAGGGGGAAAAATATCAGGAAAGCTAAAATTCGCATATTTCGAAAACAAATCAGGAGAATCTGGATCTTGAGAAAATCGGGCGAAATAAAAACATCTACAGTAGTATAGAAGTTTGGGGGGTAAGCAACAACTCTAGTCTACGATAATAACAGCATGTCGGGTTTGAGAGGCTTTCATGAACGAACATGCTATCTACTCGTTGCTGGTGTTTCGTTTTGTTTTGTTTTTCATCCCGTTTGATGGTATATTCGCCCTCGCTCTTCTACTGCTTGCTCTTCCCCACGTCGTAATTCGCAGATCCGGGTCACATAGCAGATTCCTCCCTCCACCCCCGCTACGTTGCGCGCCTTCGTTTGAATCGCGAGAAGCGCTCAGCATTTTCTTCCTTCGTCGACTCGCCGCGTCGTATTAATCGAAATGAAGAAGGTTTGTTAATAAGAATCAAGGGGAAATTCGGAACCCAACGAAAAAAAAAAAAAAAAAACATGGAAAGGGGCGATCGCATTTCGTGCTCTGTTTTACAACTCGATGCGTGAGTGTCAACTCACAAGTGTAACTAAATAATGCACTTCGTGTTCGGTTTTACGACTCGACGCGTGAATGCGAAGTGTAGATGCAGTGGTTTCGATTGCCATCGCAGCATGTATTCTGCGCTTATCGCGCTCTGTAAGTTTGACCTTGCTTGGTGCTTTTTCATACGCCAAGAAAAGAGACCAAGGAGTCGGCGAGAAGATCTTCACTTCTTTTTCACACTGTTGATGTCCAGATGAACGTGGGTTATATTTCCGGGCAGAGCGGACAGAGTGGTGTTTTCAGTATACTATACACTGGTATAGGGTAGTATTTACTGCTGTAAACAATATTCAATCGAATCTCCACCTCGCCCACTCGTACGACGTGCACTCACGTAGTCGCAGCAATAACCCCGAGAAAAGAGGTAGTACTATACTCGTAGTCGGGTGGCATGTAGGTGTATGTATATATACGTATACGTAGGTATGTCATGAAAGTCAGTGTGGTTTACTAAGACAGTGAGGAAGGATAATGATCCACGAACGAACGCACTAACCCATCTAGCTACACACAAGAAGAAAACGTCGCCACGTCGCCACCCCAGACTCGCGTGCCGGCGTACCCGGTAGCTTGGTAAGTGGTCCGCATGCCTACTAAGTTAACATCCTTTTCGTGGGTTCGAGTCTCACCGAGTCTACTCGTACAGGCAGGGACTTTTCTTGCACCAAAAATGACCATTATTGCGGAAAGCGCGAGAGAGAGCGTGAGTTATTAATGGCAACAACCAGTGGAAACCGACCAGCATTGAGAATGCTGAAACCTGTGAGCGATAAAAATGAAAGCACGTACCGGGGGGGGGGAGGGACAACACCTGTGGCCACGGCTTGTCCATGAGGTCACCGAGGGTAAAACCTCTCCTACGAGTTACGAAAGCTGGGAGGTAATAAAAGTGATGTGATTAGAAAAAAAAAAACTAGAGAGTGTCGTGTGCATGCACGCGTTTTTGTTATTTCTACCCATCAACATCTAGAATGCACACCCAGTGTCCGTGCTGACTCTTCCACCACGCTCGTAGAGAGATACAAGTACAAGTAAGTGCTGTGGTCACTAACCTACTACACAGAGTAGACAATGCAATGTCACGTCATCGTACTGATTACGACAACCATACAAAAAACATGCACACGTCAGCAACACAGATAGCATCTCTTTTTTTGCTCCATCCCATTTCTTATTGCCGCCCTACTCTCCCAGTTGCTCCAGAGCTCCTTTCCAGTAGTAACTCGAACCCGGGGTAACCCCTCCCCACTGCCATGCATGCCTTGATTTTTATCGCGGGAAGAATTCAGCATTTTGTTTCCTAATCGACTCGCATCGTTTTCTTTCTGCAAACTCACGCTGGCGCTTTCTGCAATTTTTTTCACAAGAAAAAAAATCCGCCTGGGCTGGACTATTAATAGAAAGCGTATGTAACGTTGGCGTTAGTCTATTACGGGGGTCCGTAGTTAATGGGGCCAAATTTTGTTAGTAAAAATAGGTAAATATATAGTTTTTTTATGTATACCATAGGTCCTATTAACTATGGACCCCCGTAATAGTCACGAGGTTTAGCCACTACGCCGGCACTACGATACTACGATCGTATCCATACGACTGTATCCCACCAGGTGTAACAGAGTACAGCAGTTCGTTCAGTATATATAGAGTATGGGTATATATCTGCACCCACCTGGATGGTTTCACCACCTGGCGCCACAGAAATCGTAGCACTTTCCGCATAATTGAGTCCCAGAAACAGCAGTAGCAGCAGCAGTGATGCTCGTGGGAAGGTTGTTGCGGTAGTAGCTGTTGACCAGCATCGCCTGCACATTTTGTACTCGGTGATGTGAACCTGAAGGCAGATACCGGCAGAATGGCGAATGCTGGGTGTGTGAGATGGACTCGTGGCGGCGGGCGCAATGGGCCGTACTGCAGTGCCTGATCGGTCGCGGTATCTCGTTCGGTATGTGTCTCGCTGGTATCTCGCTGTCTCCTCCTGCGTCGAAAGGCTGAGACTTGTGGGCATGATGTCGTGATGTCCAAGGGTCCAACAATATCCCCAATATCTGCAAAAGAATTATGAAGCAGACAAAACAACCAGTGAAATTCGAAGACTTGCAGACTAACGGCGAGGGACACGAGCTGAAATTGCGAAAGTTCAACAATGTGGATCTTCTTAAGCGCCTCATCTGCCGCAGAATTAACAAAATGATGAAATATATCAGCCGTATAGATTTTAAAAATTTATGAAATAGGTCAGAAGATGTGCGTGCGTGCTCTTGACATTAAACCGATGTTTCTACCCGTCGACACCCAGCACAAAACAACCAGTGTGTCCGTGCCGATACGAGTTCGGCTGATTAAAAAGATAATAGGTACATGATACTCACAACTTTCCCAAGCTGCGTAATATGCTTGTTCTACTGCTGCATATTTCATTTAGAGTGTGGGGGTTGCGCACGATTTACGATGTGTTTATATATATATATTTATTTGTAGTCAACCCGCGGTCGGCAGCAGGGTTCCACGGGTTTTTTCCCGGCAACAGGCCAGTCAGATCAAGAAGGAGATCGCAGCTGCTGTAGCCAGCAGCAGGGAAAACCGGGTCGAACTGATGTGTGTGGTGGTGAACAAATTATTACAGCTATTCGTACCGCGTACATCCACCCCGGTCAGTCTGCTTCATACCATCATGCATGGTAAGGGCCATTCCTAACGAACAAAACTAATCACGAGTCGTGAGATTTTTTCTTGAATCGTGATTTTTTTGTCATGAATCATGACATAAAAAACACGATTCATGACGCCTTATTTTTTAGATTTTCTCTTGAAAAATAACGTCACGATTCGTGGCATCTGTCGTGTCTCGCAATACGCCGATCAAGGCCTTACGCAACCCACGCGGACCAACGGTCTCCGAAGGCCGGTATAGGGGCATGTCAGACTCTGCTCCGTGCGCCGCTTGTGGACAACGGCCGGCTACCCAAATACACCGCTGGGCGCGGGCTGACGAGCACGTTGTGGCCTCCAAATTTCGAGGAGGAGGGGCCACAGGTCGAAGACGGAAGCAAAAATGACCTGAGACTGTCACAGGCCAGGCCTGGTAGACGGCCTACGAGATGAAATCTCGCGGACCAGGCTAAGCCGACGGTCGGTGAGATTGGAATCTCGCAGGCTGCGTCAGGCTTTAGGTCGTGATTCGAATAGATCACGGGCCGGGCCAGGCGCTGCCAGTCCGGCCCGGCCTGGCCGTGCCCCACTTGCGAGAGTTGGCTCCACCCGCAAATATCGTTGGGTTTGAAATATCGGATTTTTTTTTTATTTGAAAAAATATCACGAAACGTGGCTTTTTTCGGGTTTTTCGTTAGAACTGAAAAAACTCACAGCCTCGCCGCTCTGCCCCTTGATACAAGTTGACGTTTTGTAAAGCAGCATCGAATACAAACGCTCCCTGCAGTTCTTGGCCTGAGAGTGGCACGTGGGCACCGATCATCTCGCGCTGAAACTATCCTGTTTTTACCGGGGACCCTAGTGAATGGGACAAAATATTGTTATAAAAAATAGGTGAAAATATATAGGTTTTTATGTATACCATAGGTCTCCCCCGTAATAATAGATATCAGGTATGTATATATGTATACATAAAAAAATCGTAACATCAAAATCATACTATGGGCCTTAAATAGCGTCTAAGGTTAGCCTAGCATGTGTTTGTGCAAGGGTCCGTCCAAACGGGGGGAAACAGAACCTGAAAACGAAAGTCGTAAAAAACGAGCAGGCTTGGCTTTTTCTTACGAGAAAAAATAAAGATGGAGCACGTACAAAACAAAACGCAGAATAAGTGAAAAAAAAAACGACTCTACTCGTCGTCAAAGGTGCCCTGGGAGACAAGATACCACCATTAGCAAACATAAATCAATAAATGTGTGCTAAAATATTCATGTAGTCTGACATCCGGAAGACGAAATGATACCAAAATCCGGCAACGAAAGTATTTAGATAGATATAAGGTACAGCACATACATACATACTGGTACTACATGTTACTTGTGTGCTTTAGCCCAAATAATTATTTATTTTCCGAATTCGGGGAGAACAAATGTCATCGATCGTGATCTTTTGTCATGCCAAAAAGTCGCGAATCGTGATTTTTTCGGTTCGTTAGGAACGGCCTACACTTTTTAGGATTGAAAAATCGGCACGGACACTGGTTGTGCTGGATGTCGACGGTTAGAAAGAGCGGTTCAATGTGAAGAACGCACACACACCTGACAACCGAGAATCTCTCAGACACAAGATTTATGTCGTTCGTACGGTTGATTGATATGTTTCCAATTACCTATGGGCAGGAGGCTGTACCTACCGCTGTATGTAGCAGGACGTGGGCGTGTATGTATACACTTGGATTGAGGGGTACAAGAAAAACAGCTGCGAACAACACTGCTCGCTGTGTGTGGTATTCTGACAGCTGTGAGAGGTATGAGTACGTACGTAAGTATTCGCGTATAGGCCCACAAAGGAATCAGAAATAGCCCAATCAAGACGTCTATTAATAGCTCACTGTCTATATGAGGGTCGCTAAAAAGTTTGGAGTAAGATATTACACGCTCAGAGAGTAACCCTTAATCAAATTCCTATTAATACCAATACACCAGTATATATTCCAGGTATGTATCAAGTACCAGGTGTTAATATATACCAGGGAATATGTGACCTAAGCTCATTCGAGGTTGATGTCAAGGTTTTGTGTCACGATAAATATATAATACAAAGTGTACTATTAATAAAAGTTGTACCAGGGTGTGGCTCTACTCGTACGGAAGAATTACTCTGATTAGGTGGTTATTGTTGGGTGCCAGTAGGTGTTATTGTGTGTATTAATAGCGTTACTCTAGTGTACCATACCATACCATGCCATACCATACCATGCCACACCACACCATGTGTGGCGTACTTTTGTGGCCACAGAATTTGTACCTCTCTAGGATTGAAGACTCGGCACGGATACGGGTTGTTGTGCTGGATGTCGAGGAAATACCTACCTCTTGCTTTTCACTGATCGTTTCAGCCGCCGAGCCGACATGTACGCCGTCACAGCGGCAGAGTTCACCGCTGAGGGCACGGCTAACATTCTCATCAACCGGTATATTTCCCTCTGGGGGTGCCCACGCAGCATCCTCTCGGACAACGGCCTCCAGTTCTGCTCCAAGCTTTCGCACGCCGTTTTTTAGCTTCTCGGGGTTCGGAAAATTGTGACCAGTTCCTTCCACCCAAACGGCAACGGTGGGGTGGAACGTGTAAACCGCAAGATGGCCCAGATGCTGGCAATGGCCGTCAACGAGCTTCTAAACAACTGGGGTGAACAGCTCCCTCACGTTGAACTCGCATACAACAACTCCGTCAGCGCCGCCACGGGTTTGGCTCCCAATGAGGTCCATATGGGTCGACTGCCACGCCTCCCTCTCGCCATTTTCGAGCGTGCTGGAGTCGCCGGCCACCAGAGCTTGGCCTGCGACCACCTCACTTACTGCGACTTGGCGACGGACCGCCAGAAGCGGGCGTAGGATGTCGTTCGCGAACACCACGCCCTCACTGTTGCTTGCGTGAACCGCCGCAACTCCGCCCTCTTCGACGCTCTGCGTCCAGTCCCAAAACTTGACGTTGGCGGCTGGGCGTGGGTGTACAAAACGGCGGCCACTACCCGCCAGAGCGCGAAGCCCGACACGGACGCCAAGGTTCTCAAGGCCAAACTCTCACTCAACTGGGCGGGCCCCTACAAAGTCCTCGCAGTTGGCCCCTGCTCCTCAGCGGACACCCCGGACGGATCTCCTCTCGGGGAAAAGCTCCTATGTTTGGATCTTCCTTCCGATATGCCCGGCGCTGATGCTCGCAGGCGCGTATCAGTTCAACGCTGCAAGCCCTGTGCCAACCCCCACGACCGTGGCGACATGCCGAAGTAATTACCGGAGGGGCTGACCTGATACGTGCTCAACAACTTCTCTCAGAAATTCCCCCCGTACCACGTCACCCATGACGACGTTTCGACCCCTCTTCAACGACTCGAAGTGGGAAATATCACCGGACACCAAGCGGTTTGAGGTTGAGGTGGCGTCATCGCGGTGATATACGAGACGCACTGAACAAGACTATCCCGTCCATCCTGGGAACGAGAAATGGACCTTCAGCTTTCTTGCCACGAACGTCTGCGCTACTGGGCCGGCACTCCGAACCAGCACCGCCAAGCCAACCGCCTGTACCGCCGAACAAGAATCGGCGCGGCACAACGAGATCTTTCTCAGAGTAACGGCGAGCGGCTTCTGGCACCCGGCTATGGCTGCGTATCACACGCCGATTGGCTTAGTCGATACTGCAACACTGTGCTTCCCAGCGGGGCCCACTTTTGGTACAAGGGCGACGATGGTCTGTGGTGGCTCGGGAAAATCAGCGCGACTACGCCAACGGATAGAGTATATTTGGTTCGATCTTTGGACGACCTAGGACCGATCAAGCTTCCTCTTTCTCCGGCGCGCTACACGACTTCGACGAGAGCTGTACGAGGTTCTTGCTGTCTGAAAATTCACTTGGCTAGCGCGTTTGCACGGGGGGCCCAGCGGAACGTAGACAAATCTGGAGGCGCCGCCGTAGATAGCTGACTTTCGCTTCTCGGCTGCACTCGGTATTTTTTTTCTTGTCGTTTTCCTGGAAGTTGGTGGGTGGTTTTTCTACTTCTTGACGTTTTCCGGGTTTTCGGGCCGGGGGGGGCGTACTCATTATCATACATGGCCGTAGTCGCATGACCATAGACCCTTGCATCCCTACAATGCCGGGACGGAGCGCGTCGGGTTTTCACCGACCAGGCAGACATTGCTTGCACCAAGCGCGAAGCGCCGTGAGGTGTCCGGCGAGTCGCATGAAGGGTGAGCTGCATCCTACTAAGAGCCGCTTTAGAGGCGGGGTTTCTTGCATATGGATGACAGCATCAATGAATTGATTTAATTTCTGGTGTGGCCACTTCCAGAGACAGCAATGGGTTTACTATGCAACTGCCTCGTGGGGGGGGGTTCTGCTCGGTGTATTTCTGGTTTATTTTTTTCTTGGGCTGGGTTGGGGATGGTTTTGGCGTATTTTGTCCTGCCTACCCCCCCGCTCAGTGTCGGGGCTGGTCTGGGTAATTGGGCCACTCATTGTGGCACAGGACGCGTTTCCAGAGTTGTGGTCCGGGTTTAGGTGGTTCTTGGCGTATTCCGTATTATTTTTCTTCTCGTGATTGGTATTCACTTTTCGATTTTCCACTAAATTTCCTTCCCCTCCCCCCCGTCGCGGGTGGCATGGCGATGGCTTTCGTTGACGATTTATTCCTGCCCCTTAGGACTAGGCCTTCCTTTCATTCTTTTTTTTATTTCTTTCTTTCAACGTATCTTGTCGGCTTCGTTGCCTCGCCGTTCACAAGCGTGGGAGTGGGTTTTGAGGAGCCGCATCTTCGACTCATGTTGACGGATTTCCCATAAATCTGTATATACGGCTCATCAGAGTGGGCTAGTGTCACGATACTGCCTTCAATGAGGCTGAAATCCCGGTAATTATCTGGGTTCAAGTATTAGGAGCGTATTTGTAGTACTTGGGAGGCGTTTCGTAGATGGAAAACCAGGGGTTTTCCCAGCGAGGGACGAGCTCGGCTCTTAGTCTCCGCGTGCATGAAAGGAATAAAGTTGCTCTTCTTCTATCTCTAAGCGAACAACCCACGTGAGTACCAACGAGTACAGATTTAATAGGCAAACCTGCCCAGGGATACAAAGTGTCCCGACCTTGATGTTAACACGGGTAGAAAGAACAGTTTAATGTGAAGAACACACACCACACCACATCATACCATGTCATACCATACATATACCATACCTTAACATAATATACCATACCATTGCCTCCCGTCCCGTCTCATACCGTTTCGTCCCATCACATCCCATCCCATCCCATCACATCTCATCCAATTCCGCTCCCCCATCCCATCCCATCCCATCCCATCCCATCCCATCTCACCATATCCCATCCCATCCCATCCCATCCCATCCCTTCCCATCCCATCCCATCCCATCCCATACCATCCCTTCCCATCCTATCATATTCCATACAACACCATACTATCCCATACCATATTATATGCCGTCCCCCGCCATGACATTCCGTGTTACCCCATCCCATTACATCGCATCCTGTCCCATCATATCCGATCCGATCCCATCTCATCCCATCCCATCTCAGCACATCCCATCTTATCCCACCCCATCCCATATATCATTGGATATCATCCCATCCCATCCTATCGCGTTCCATTCCATCTCCTTCCATCTCATTACATCCCACCCCGTCGTATATTCCATCTCGTCCGATCCTATCCCGTCCCATCACACCCCGCTATCCTATTCCATCCCATCCCATGTCATGTAGTCGTGTGCACATATTCATAGGATAGCAACACCATCGACATCAACATCACCAAACCGCTGTGATTCACTAGTGCTGGTCGTCGCGCAGTTGAACGCATAATAAGCGAATTGCTGCTGTACTGTATACTGTACAGGTGTGCCCCGGGGAGTACCTGTCACAAACGGGTACTCGGATAATTCCGAAAGTGAAACCCGAACCCGTCGCGGGTAACCCGGGTTTTCAGACGAAATCAAACGGATTTAACGAGTACTCGGACAAGCCTGGGTACTCGGACAACCCGTTTTCGTTTACGGTCATCGAGGGGTTTCACAAACGGACGACAGCGCGTTCTACGATTTGATGTCGAAACGACAACTAAAAAATCCATCAAACAACAATAACAGTGCCCCGGGTACTCAAAAATAAAAATAATACTACACAGCAGTAGAAATAAATGCAATGTTTGCCTCTAGGTGTTTGTGTGCATGTCGCATGTTGGGTATACCTGGTATACACGTACTCGTACCTACCTGGTATTGCTTTGCACAGCTGCATAATATGATGAGTATATGTGCCGATGTAGAGAGAAATGTCGTATGATATGAGTAGTGGTGTGCGATACATATTTATGGTTGCACACGAAGAAGCGGATACACGTAAAGAAGGCATGGGCCTCCAGCTCTGAAAAATGGATAGTATCCCTGAGGCCTGGGGACCCCTTTTTATGTCGATTTGAGATGTTTCTAGGTATATTGTGAGGAATACAAAACGGGGGGGGTGTCTTGATCGTGTGCGACGACTCGGAGACGCAGTCGTTTGACACACCCCAGTGGGCAGTGAGATGGGATGCCACACTACAAAAGAGTTTTCGCAAGGCCCTCTCGTCCCCCAGGTTGTGGCATCGCCACTGCCCCGCCTCATCGACGATTTCTTCGTCCAAGTGCGCCAGGAGCTCGCCGTCGACGACACCGGACCATCTGCGTAAAAGAAGCTCCTATGTCTACTCACGAACCACTTCGTCGGCGACCAGGGCCGCGCCTTGAAGCAGTTCCACACCTTCGGCGTCCCTAATCTTACGGACTTCGCAACCTTCGTCCGAGATTTTGAAGAACGTGTGTTCATCGCACAAGGCACGGAGCGGGTCTTTAAGCCGAGCGACGCCATGGTTATCGAGATTGTACGCGGCGCCACGGGCAGCCAATACCCGTCCCTTATGCCCACGCTTTATCCGGGGCGCCTCATGACCACCCCGCAGCCCTTCTCTTTGGTTGCGGACATGTGGGCAGCATTCGAAGTGTTGGCGACCAACTAGATAACTGCGATCAACGGACACTGCTTCCACACGACTTCCTCCGGCGGGTCCACAACGTACTCCTCCTCTCCACCTACCCCAGCGCGGCAGCAAATTCTGCGTGGCCCAAGCACCAACGCAAGGGGATCTTCCTCAAACCCGTTCATCATGATCGTGGCCGAACAGGACGGCGACCCGTTCTGCGAGGACGAGGCGGACTGGCCGCTGCGGCATTACGAGGAGGTAAACATGGTGACGACCACGTTTAACCCTCAGACCTCACCGCTCCTGACAACGCTCCTGCGATCTCGGCCCGCGCCCAAGCCCTAAGTGCTCGCGGTGGCCCTTGCTTCAACTTCAATGGCATGGACCATAGCATGACGACCTGCTCCGATGGCTTCCTCAACACGCCCGACATCCTAAACCCGGCACTCGGAAAGTTGAACGACGGTAGACACGCCTACCGGCAGTGGCAACAGAGGATGCTGTCCTACCGCTGTGGACAATACGAGCATAACCTGGAGCGGACGTCCAACCGCTACAACAACAACAACCGTCGAGGCAACCACAACAACAAACCGCAGCGGAAACTACAACAACAACCGCTCCAACCAGAACTACACCCGCAACTACCGCGGCAGCAAAGGGCGCTCCGACAACTGGCGCCAAAACAACGGCCGTTCATACGACAATGGCAACCGACAGTCGCCAGGGCAACAGTTCCAACAACAACGCATCGAGCCCGCCCCCTCGTCTTCAGCGTTGACGGTGCATACCCCCCGACCAACACTTCCGTACCTGCCGCCCCCGCGAACATGCGGATGGGCAGCAACAACTCGACCACCCACCCGAAGCAACGGCAGCCGGGCGCCTTCTGCACCAACTGGCAAGCCCATGGTGGAGCAACTGCATCATCTCCACTAACAACATCTACTGCGAGCACCCGAGGCTCCCAGGACGCACGAGTAAATCACGTGCACCACGCCTCCCCGACCCCTGCCCCCCCATGCCCCCCCCCCTACCCCAGCCCATTTCCCAGCCACTTGTTCAAGCACAGAGCATCTTGCCCAAGTGATTGCTTTGAGATGTGGGCGGGAGGAGGCCAAGACGCCGAGCCCCACCAGCATGCTCCACTCGATGTCTCCCGGCGGTGAGAAACGCTGCTTGCCGACCATTGCCGAGACCCCAGATTACAACCGTGGGAGATGTCTCGACGATTACGGCCACCAGCGGTTCCGGTTCACACGAAATAACTGTTTCGTCCACCGGGCCATCGCCCCCTGAGCCTTCCTCAACCCCAAATTGGCCGCTCCCATACACGCTTGTCCCAGCATGCGCGCTTTTCTTGTGACAGCGTTGGACCCGCGAACGTCGGGCTTCCACCAGCTGCCACGGTGTTGACACCACTGCTGCCCCTGAGCTCGAGGGACAGTTCCGTTTTAAAAACAGAAGACTCGCGACCACCGTCGACCAGGACATGCCCTGAGCCCCCTTGCCCGTCCTCCTCGCCTGCCTCGCGCAACGCGTGGATACGGACCCCAGGTGTGGCATACCCTAGCGAGTGTCCCCCTACGTTGGAAGATAGGGCCCCTCAGGGTCGCCTCGCCCGGCGTATAAGCCCCCACGTGGACCCCCCCGGTACCTCGACTTTGCCGAGCAATTCCCCTGCGAACACGAGGGTTCCGGTCAGCACCACTAGATCGTGGCTGACTCTACCCCCACCGACGCCAGGTGACGATATGAATAGTTATCGCCTCCCCCCACCCCCAACAAAGAACACGCCATCGACAGCACACATCACCGCAGAGGCCCCCTCATTTTTCCACTTCTTTTGGGACTCATCTTCCGTCTTTTCGCAGTGGTACCTGTGCGACATCGATCACGATGGCGTCACATACAACTGCGCTGAGCAGATGATGATGGCGCAGAAGGCTGCGCTCTTCGGGGACACCACAACTGAGCGCCGCATGAAAGCGACCCGCGATCTCGCCGACCAAAAAGAACTTGGTCGAAACGTTTGCGGCTTCGACGAAATGGTTTAGGAGCGACACCGCTACAACATCGTCCTCAACCTCAACTTCTCCAAGTTCCACCGACATCCGGAGCTACGGCGACAGCTAGCGGCAACGGGCGACAAGTACATCGCCGAGGCCAGCCCACACGACGTCATCTGGGGCATAGGCTTCAAGCTCGACCATCCGGACGCCTGCGACCCGACGCGTTGGCATGGTCGGAACCTGCTGGGCCGGGTACTGATGGCCGTTCGAGATAGCCTCGGCGCAATAGCTCCGCCCAACCTCCATTCCCTACCAATATTCACGACCCGGAGCCAACACCCGCCCCCACCGACTCAACACGGGTCTTACCCACCGCCGACGGCATCCACGAGACAAGCTCCCCTCCCCCATGCCAACCGCGTAACCCCCCACTCGGGCCACTCCTACCACCGTCTACTCCCGACGCCTACCCCAGCAGCCACCTCACCCTAGTGTCCACCATCAACACCGCAGCCCACTGCCACCTCCCTACTCACCGCCCGCCGATGCTGGAACACGAACCATGCCTTACAAGCCGCATCATTACCGTCGACGACGCGTCGTTCATGACGAAGGTACTTGTACACAGCGGCCCCACCGCCACTACGCACCGCGAACTCGTGGCAGTACTCGATACCGGCTCGCCCCAGTCGTTTATAGCCGCAACCGCGGTGGAACAACTGAAGGCCTCGCAGGCAGCTACCGATGCATGCGAACGGCACAGTTCCCCCCATTCATGGGGAGGTTTCGGCACTTCAACCCCCCCTCTCCACCTCCGTTTCCATCCTCTTACGCATCCAGTTTATGCGCCCCCACCATTGCCCTAGCAGTATGGGCCTGCGTAGTTCCTGCAGAAACCATGCAGCACCCATCCTCCTGGGACGAGACAACTGGATGCGCTTCGAGCAACCCTCGTATATCACGCTCTAGCGACAGTCCGCCCCCCCCCCACCAACCTCCCCGACGAACCCGTGGTGAGCTCTTCTGTTCGGTGCACTCACTGATATGATAGGCCAAGACTGAGCCAGTTCATAGAAGCCCCTCAGGGTATATATAGTATTACTTAGAACACGCAAGACAAGGAAGAAAGGGGGAGAACATCAAGTAAGTGGCGGACAAAATACGTCGCAACCCGCTGACCGCTCCACACAGAAACAAGCATATTTCCTGTGTGGAACTCCCAAATACCGTTACTCATGAATCCATACACCAAGTACGTGAGCACTCTGAACAGCCCCTCTGCTCTCTACTTGGTGAATGGGATAACCAAACACATCGCTCATGATAAAGTACCTTGGTGATAAACCACGATCACCCAAAATCCAAATCCATGGTGTTGTACTCAAAGATAAGAATATGTCAAGACCACCAACGCCTCAAACCAGAATCTCACAAATGTAAATATCAAAGTCTCGAATCTCACTAAGATAGAAACTTAATCTTCATATCTCAGAAAATAGTACCAAGAACAGCTGCTCAAAACCCGAAAAATAATAAATCGAAGAAAAATAAAAATCAACTCCTCAAATCTCGACTGTACAGAAAGATCAAGCCCGCCAAGCCCCGAAAAACCCTCAAAGCAACTCCTCAAAATCTCAGAAAACAGACAATCAAATCCTTGCATCATTTATATAGTACTGCAGTACCTTTTGGGGTTAGACTCTCCATCTCAACCAAGCACTAATCCGATATAACCTAGTTACAGGGGACACACTAAACCCAGTCAAACGGCAACGAGAACCCAGACTTTCGTCCCTGAAATAACGCCCCAGTTTAGTGCGGTCGACCTCGAATACAACAGATTCCAGTTCCACATTACGTACGTAGGTACGTATTCGGTATAATAATGTTATATAGTAGTTCCAAATATTTCAGCTTTCCTGCTACAGCAATCTTCCAGCCCCAACGGAACGGGAAAAAAGCATCACTCATGAATCACGATCGACTCATCAACTCAGGAAATCCATAAACTTGAGAAACCCAGTACGGGTATAGTGCAACACTGTATGGCCCCCCTTATGCCCATACTTGGCATTGTAAACAGTACACCTTCGTAAGATGTAGGTCGAGAGTTCAATCCTCTCTGTCGGCTCCAAGCACGCCGGATTGTTACCGATGACATACACATAAAACACTCCGTACTGCCGCCTGTTGCTGCAGCCGTGTATGTACGTATCAGTATGATAGGCAAAAAAACAGAATTCCAGAAATGACGCACTCAGCTATCAACTATCATGTCATCAACCTTTAGTCTTCACGTAAATCACTTGAATAGAAATACCCGCAGTTTAAATGCACTCGTTTTGTTGTATATCCTTCGAATTGTCATGTTATTATTATTCTCTCCGACGTCGGGGGGGGGGTCTCCTGGCGTGGTACGAGAGCCGCGGCACCGGCCGCTGACTCTCGTTGCCTTATCGTACTGCCAGTACCCGGGAGTCCCCCCCCCCCCAGCCGACTGGCCGGGGCTCTAACAAACGCAGTCTCGGACGACCGAGACCCCCGATGGTAGAAAACCATTGACATGCCCCACTCTCCTGGTGAGAGCCCCGAATCGCTTTAATCGCAGAAAATAATGCAAGTATAATACGGTGTGGCCAGCACCCTGTGGCCGCTCCGTTCCACCCACCTTCGAAAGAAGAAAGGGGCGGGTGGGCGGGAGAAACCACAACAGCAGACCTAGCCTCTAGGTCTATCAATCAGCAGCGAGCAGTGCCGTGCTCTGCTTGTGCACCTATCACGAGAAGCTAGGCGGGGGCGCGGGACGAGTGTGGCCGTTCTTCTCTTCTCTCTGCCTCTGGGCAACTTCAGCTATTAGTTTCCGTCGGTAGAGCCCATGACTATAAATAATTAATTCCGTCGGTTGTGAACAAAACATGCATATGTCGTGAACCTAGAAATACTACGCTTTGTTGTATATCCTTCGAATTGTAAGGTTATTATTATTCTCTCCGACGTCGGGGGGGGAGTCTCCTGGCGTGGTACGAGGGCCGCGGCACCGGCCGCTGACTCTTGTTGCCTTATCGTACTGCCAGTACCCGGGAGTTCCCCCCCCCCAGCCGACTGGCCGGGGCTCTAAAAAACGCAGTCTCGGACGACCGAGACCCCCAATAGTAGAAACCATTGACATACCCCCATACCGCGGTCGCGTCGATACTACGGTGTTCGGCCCCAAACACTACCCTGACCTGACTGCCTCTGCCCTATCTTACCCGTCTCTGCTAGCTTACGAGATACGATACCCGCGTCCTCTGGGTTATTGCGGGTGTACATCTTGGAAGACTCTGGGGACTTCCATCTACCTTCTCTCTGAATCACCCTCTGCGGCACTTCCCCCCCCCCCCCGCCGCTAGAGTAGTGGTTGCGCCGATACGCAATGAATGGAGGCCGACTTCGCTGGAGTCGTCTCCTGCTTCCGCTACCACTTCGCGGAGTGCCCCGAGGGCGTCCGTGTACCCCCACACTCTGACCTCATTACCGTACCGATACGACGACAGGGGGGCGCTTTCTGGCAACGTCGGATATCCCGACAACAACTCCACCATGAGAGCGACGGCACCGCCGCCTGCTCCTACCCCGCAACGCGCCCCGAAGGCGTCGTCGCGTGTGCGCACGATAACCAATCCTTGCCGAGCCTGGTCGCCTTTATGGCCTCGAAATAGAACCTCGATGCTGGTAGCCTGATACCACTGCAACGAGTTCAACCGCCGCCCCCCCGCGAACAACGCTATGCCCCCCCTCGCCAAGCAATGCACGGGGTGCACTACTCCGGACGAGGAGGCGAATATTTCGCCAGACCTTGCCATGAAAAAATAGCCCAACGCGAGCGACAGCTAAAGCACTCGGCCGCCCGGGCCCCACGACAGGGCCAGGCCCTGTCCTTCCAACAACGTGTCCCACGATACAGGCGCCGAATTATTTTCGGGGTACCGGCGGCAACGTGCGACCGTGCCACCCCTTTCAAAGAGCGTTTAACAAGCGGCGACGACATGGGCAACTCCATCTGCACGTTCACGCGGTGAAAGTGCAACACGGTTGAAATTTTACTGGCTATAGTACCGACTTGATTGCCCTCCGACGCGCACCACGCTACTAACTCAAGTAACACCTGAATCGTATCCGAATTGGAGGCTGACGTGTCGAAATACGGAGCCTCCTTTATCAACCCCCGAAAAGCGGTCCAAGACCGGAAACCTGACATATAAGCTCGGTGAGACGACGGCGCAACCGACTGGCGGATGAGCTGGCTGCCAGCACTCCTGAGCATAGCGAGACGCCCGTTGGCCCCAAGACCTATCGGCGCCAAGCAACATCGGACCGGGACGCGCGGAGGTTACCGTCGATCGCCTCCGGCTTCCATCGTGATATACCGTCGGCAATGGTGTTCTCCACGCCCGCGACATGCAACGCGTCGAAACACCATCCACTGCCTACCTCCATGCACCCTAAAAGACGCATGAGTGCCCCCGATCGGGGTTCCCTACCCCCCTTACAGCGGACGTGTTGTCTCCCCGCATCAGGATGGTGTCCCGCGCGTAACTAGGCAGCACCAACTTGTTAACGAATATCCACGCTGTCACGACCATGCCCAGCAACTCGAGAACATTAATCGACAGATCGTTTCAACCACTAACCTTCTCGCGCAGGCGAGCGCGAACGTCGGCGTTAAATTCGACACGCCACCACACGCCGGCCCCGGGAACGGGCCCCAAAAAAAAAAACCCACGGCGTCGCCGGGAGCGTCTGACCACAGTGTAAACACCGGCGGCTGCATGTAGCTTCGGCACAGGGAGGGGGGCAGAGAAACCACAACAGTAGACCAAGCCTCTAGGTCTATCAATCGGCAGCGAGCAGTGCCGTGCTCGGTAGCTAGGCGGGGGCGCGGGACGAGTGTGGCCGTTCTTCTCTTCTCCCTGCCTCTGGGAAACTTCAGCTATTAGTTTCCGTCGGTAGAACCCATGACTATAAATAATTAATTCCGTCGGTTGTGAACAAAACATGCATCTCTCGTGAACCTAGAGATACTACGCATTTTACCACAAATGACATGGTTTAGTGCTAAAGATCCTAATTTCGAGGATCATCAAATAGGGATCAAGCACACGACCAAAAATTAATCTCCTCGTCACTCATGTCCCGCTCCAAATATCAACGCACAGAAACAGCACAGCAGTAATATAGCTACACTCGTCCGGGCACGGCAGTAGGCTACCGCAAAGCTACCTCTGACGCTCATCGCATACTCTACCAACCGCTGACTCACTCATAAACAGTTCAACCTCAACAACGCTCAAGGGGGGGGGGGTTGGGCGTCAGGGGGAGGGCAAGATACAGCAGTCATCAAAAACATACCGCTGACAAAAAAACAAATCCATAGTATCTCAAAATGTCGGCCCAAAAACAATACGCGTGCTGTACAGTAAAACCAAATCATCCAACCAAACCGACCAAACCAAGAAATCTAAAAACAACCTGTTTCCATCAAGCGCCCAGTTTCCAACTTTCGGTCTCCTTCTCCTTCTCTTTAACTCGTGTCCGCTTCGTTGTCGTCCTCCGACGCAGCGTGCTCTTCCACCCTCGGTCAGCCATGTGGGCTCTCCCTCCATTGCCCCTCTCCCGCCTTACTCTCCGCCTCTGCCCTGTGGCCGTCCTCGGCTCCGGACACCCCTCCATCACCTCGGGGGTCCTCGTTTCCTCCATGCTGTTCTGCACCGGATTCGTCAGACGGCTCCTCCTCTGGTGTAAGCACAACAGCGATGCCGTACCTGCTCCGATGCGCATCGCTTACAACCCCTCGTGATGTCTCGCCCTTTTTCGTAGGCGATGGATCCCGCCGGCCAAGCAGCCGTCCTTGCTCACGCGTACCCTCTGGTGCGCTCTCTCTCGCGCGCGGGAAGTCCCTCCCGCGTCGTCGATGATCGGCAAGGTTGGAGGAGCGTTCAGCTCAGTCTCACCGGGCAATTGCCTCTGCATCGCCCGCGTGTTGTACTCCATTACTTCCGCGCCGTGTGTACAATCTGGCACATATTTTCTCGCGTTCGGGGAAATCCCTCCCGCCGCGATAGTCGGCCGGCTTGGAAGAGCATTCCGCTCTGTCTCGCCGGGCAACTGCCCCTGCATCCCCCGCGTGTTGTTGTCCAGCCTCTCACCAACCTCCTCCCTCTCCCTCTCTCTCTCTCTCTCTCTCTCTCTCTCTCTCTCTCTCTCTCTCTCTCTCTCTCTCTCTCTCTCTCTCTCTCTCTCTCTCTCTCTCTCTCTATCTCTCTCTCTATCTCTCTATATCTCTCTCTCCCTCGCTCTCATTTCCACACGTGCTCTTCGAAAAACCATCTGCCCGGCGTTCCGCAGGAGGCGTCAAAGAAGCAGAAATATACTGGCATGGGAACTGCCCGTTTGCACCTTCCGTGGCCACAGCAGTCGCCCCAAAAGGCTGCCGCTGCTGCTGCTGCTGCTGCTGCACGCGCTGGAGGAACTTCTGCCGTTGCTGCTCCTGGTCGACCCTCTGCTGCTCGAGTTGCTGCCATTGCTTCTCGAGCTGCTGATTGTATTGCTGTTGTTGTTGAAACTGTTGCTCGAGCCACTGCTGCTGTTGCTGCTGCTGCTGCTGTTGCTGCTGCTGCTGCTGTTGCTGCTGCTGCTGCTGCTGGTGTTGCTGCTCCAGTTGTCGTTGTCTTCGATCTGCGACCCTCTGCTGCGGTGGCAGGGATGCCAGCTCGGCACTGGTGAGGACACGACTGTAATCGATGTAGTGGTAGCCAGGAGGCAGCATTCCAGCGTCGAAGTAGGTATAGAGCGGCGGGGTCGGAGCGTCCATGAGCTGCACCACCGCCCTACACTGCGGTAGGGCGTGACCAGTCCACTGGCACCTTTGGCATCGGATCTCGCCCGTGCCGATTGTGGCCATCTCGCTTCCGCTCAGAGTCGAAACATATATCTCTCCCAGCACGCTCCAATCAGCGAGCGCGTCCAATTGGAACAACCGCTAGTGTGCTCGGTGCACTCACTGATATCATAGGCCAAGCCTGGGTCTGTTCATAGAAGCCCCTCAGGGTGTATATAGTATTACTTAGAACACGCAAGACAAGGAAGAAAGGGAGAGAACATCAAGTAAGTGGCGGACAAAATATGTCGCAACCCGCTGACCGCTCCACACAGAAACACGCATATTTCCTGTGTGGAACTCCCAAATACCGTTACACATGAATCCATACACCAAGTACGTGAGCACTCCGAACATCTTCTTGAGTCACCACGACCCCAACGGAGCCTCAGTCTTCATTCCCGACGATCGTTCCACTGACGACGTCTACCACCTCCGGATCGCCGGCAACAGAGCTATTTCGTTTTCCTCTACCCCGAAGCTCGTCAAGGTCAACCTGGTGCGTCAGTTAGGCGCTCCGGCATTTACCGGGAATTACATGGGAAACATGCTTCCCCGCGAGAACCTCCTTTCTGACACGGTGATTTTCGTCTCCGACGGGTACCATACGGTCCCACCGTCTGGATCTACCGATCTCGAGCCGGGCGACCTCCTCGGAACCTCCTGCTCCCCACTGGTACAGGTACCACTTACTACCCTTGGGCACCTTTCCTTGGAACCTCCCCACTCCCCTCCAATTCCAAACGTACATGCCCTCCACGACAACATCCCCGTGGCCGACCAGAGCCCATCGACAGACGACCCCCCTACCGCATAAAAAGCCCCTTGCCCACAGCTCCTTGCACCACTCGACGCCGATCAACGAGAAGGCTCCTTCGATCTCTGGCACCGCCTGCCGTTACACCTACACAACGTCAACTTTGACCTTCACGGTTGTGGATGGACCCTATCGGTGATCAAGAACTTGGGTGACGTCCTCTGCGAATTCCAGGAAGTCTTCTCCACCTCGAAGACCGACTTGGGCTCGTGCTCACTCATGCCCTTTAAGATCACCGCACCCTCGGATAGCGCACCGGTCACTTCCCGCCCCTACAGGATCAACCCCATCCTCGCCAAGAAGGCCGACGCCGTAATAGACTGATACCTGGCCGCTGACCTGATCCAGCATTCCACGTCACGATACTCCAGCCCTATGGTCGACATCCCCAAAACGAATGGAGGTGCCCGTGTCACAACCAACTACAAGAAGCTTAACGCTATCAACTCCCTCGGACAACTCCCCATCCCTCGCGTCGACGAAGTCCTCGACTCCTTGGGCAAAAGTCGCATATTTTCGCTCTTCGACCTGGTCTCCTCGTTCCACCAAATCACCATCGACGAGGACACCACCCCTTTAAGAGCGTTTTGCACCCCGAACCGGCTATTCGAGTGGCTTGTTATGCCGCAAGGCAGCAGCGCCTCCCCCGGCTGGTTCGTCAAGGTCCTCAACGAGATCATCAAAGGCCTGGAACGTGTCGCCGCGTACCTCGACGACATCATCGTCTTCGACCCCGACCTCATCGACCACGTCGCCAACATCAGAGCCCTCTTCGGACGCCTCCGGAAACACCACCTTAAACTTTCCCCCGCCAAGGCCAAAATTGGCGCCACCACGGCCGATTCGTGGGACACACTATTTCCGCTGGCGGTTGCAGCCCCAACTCCGACAAGGTCGTCGCCCTCACCAGAATGCCCATGCCCACTGACAAGAAACAAGTGCCGCGCTCATTCGAGGTATCAACTACTACGGCAAGTTTTCTGCCGAACCTTTCCCGACGTCTGCGCCCGATCATCGCTCTACTCAAACAAGGCACCACGTTTGACTTCACCCCCGCCATGGAAACCACCGTACGCGCCATCCTACAAGAACTTGCCGAATCGCCTATCTTCGTCTACCCCGACCGGGACGCCGTCGGTGACAACCCCCTTCCCTTCTGCTTCTACTGCGACGCTTGCATCGACGATTTCGGAGCGACCCTTGAGCAAGAACAACGCGACGGCTCAGTCCGCCCCATCCTTTTCATCAGCCGTGCCTCCCTGGACTCCAAACGGTCATGGACACCCCTCGACCTGGAGACCGGGAGCATCGCATGGGCGATCAAACGCCTCCGCCGACATTTATGGTCCACCCGCTTCCAGATCTACTCGGACCACAATGCGCTCGAGAACATCGCTAAGGTCGGAGAACATAATGCCCGTGTCCGGCGCTGGCTCGAATTCCTTTCGGCGTACACTTACACGCTGGAGTACCGGAAATGCACGGCCAACGGCAACGCCGACTTCCTCTCCCGGCTTCCCTAACCAGCCACCGACGCCGACGGCACCGGGCGGAACCGCCTCACTGGCCCCAACACCGTCGGCATCTACCCCATCCACCCCTGCGGCTTTGCGCCGAGCGACCTCCCCGCCCCGGGTATCTGCTTGGGTGGACTCGTATCCCCCCCTTCAAGACCCATCTCAACCATCCAGCCGCTTCCTTTCACCGACGATGATTTCCGCCACTTCCGCCTACTGGGACCTTGTATGGAGCCCCCCACTCTTTCCCCCCACCACACACCTTCGTCGGGCCTATTGCGACCCACGACTCCGCTACCGAACAGCTTGCTGGCACCGAGAATGCCGCCGTGAACACCGGAGCTCCTCCAGGCTCGGTTTCCAGGCCGTCCGTCATCTCTCCGCCGCCCACCATTGGCGCCACGACAGCAGCCAAGTCTGATATTTTCTCGGGCCCGCCATCGTGTCGCCGCTGCCGCGGGAACCCCTTGGCCCACAGCCGACTACCGTTTGGGACGCCGACCACCATCCGTCAAACACAAACGATCTACACCCACCTACCGTACGACCACGCCCCCGGCTGGGGCCCAGCCAAGACTTCTTCAAACGACGACGCCTCCAGCTATAGCCCCCGCGCCGCCCGCACCATCCACGCCACCCGAGTCATTTGGCACCCACTATATCAGGACCCACCCCTTCAACAACGTCTTCTCCGCCGGTATCAACACCACCGTCACTGCCCCTTCTGGAGCCCGTCGGCGAGCCCGCTGACTGCCTCGCCTGCGTCGAGCACTACACCTACAAAGACTGGGGGCGAGAACAACGAGCAGAGCCCCTGTGCTGCGCCACCATCCGGTTCCTGTCGTTGGACTCCCCTACCCCCACGCCGAACGATCTCCTGGATTTCATCCCCTCGGTCCAGCGCCCACAACTTTCGGACGTCCTCACTCTTGCCTCTAAAAGCAAGCTGCACCGTACCGACGATGCAACCACCCTCCTGGTCCAACGACCATCCACAACCCCGCCCGGGAAAAGGTTACCACCATCCGCCCCCCTTTACCCCACGCGTCTACGTACCAAAGTTAAAGCGCCCCTGGGTGCTGAACACATGCCACGCCACCATCTCTCTCCACCTAGGAGTTGCCCGAACGGTCCGCATGCTGGCACGTTTCTTTTAGTGCATTGGCATGGACGCTTCCGTCCGCTGGTGGATCCGCCGCTGCCTTCAATGCCAGGCGCGGAAGACCTCCCGGCATATCATTCCCCCCCCTTTCTCTTCCTTTGCCCAACGGACCTGGCATCACCGTCAGCGTCGATTACTTCGGGCCCCTGCCGCTCACACCGCGCGGCAACGTCCACATCCTACTCCTCACCTCCCGCTCTCGGTCTTCGAACCCGACAACATCGGCGGTCACCAAAGCTTGGACAGCGAACACCTGGTCTACATCAACTTCGCCACCGACCGACAACGACGCGCCTACACCCTCGTCCGCGAACTACACCGACTCACCGTCTCGCGTCTCCAGCGCCGCAACGCGCCCATCATGGCCGCCCACCTAGCACCCCCCCCCCCTTCACCGTAGGCGGCTGGGTTTGGGTCTACAACTCCACCTCCGCCATCGGCTCAGGCGTCAAAAAGGACACCGACACAACCGTCCTTAAGACGAAGCTTTCCCTGAACTGGAATGGGCCCTTCAAGGTCCTCGCCGTAGGACCGACGCCCGCCTCAAACACCGTCGACAATCGCCCCCTTCACCACAAGCTACTTTTCCTCGACCTTCCGTCACACGTTCCGGGACGGGACTCCATTCCACGCGTCTCCGTCCAAGGATGAACCCTTGCCGGAACCCCGACGACACCAGCGATATCCCCAAGCATCTACCCGCGGACCTCATTACATACGTGCTCACAGCTTCTGCTACCAAGTCCCCACCTTACCACGTCACCGTCGACGACGTCACTCGTCCACCGGAACGCCTCGAGGTCGAGCAGACCACTGGCCATCTTTTCGAACGCGGCCGCGGCGGGGTCATCGCCATTTCTGTAGGAGACTCTCTGGGCTGGACTTCTCAGTCCCTCTTGGAAACGCGAGCTGGACCTTCAACACTTCCGGCGCAACATCCTACTCTACTGGCCAGCAGCACCGACACAGCACCGGCAGACGAACCGCCTCTACCGCCAGATGCGCATCGGCGCCGCTCACCGCAAACTGACACGATCCCAAGGATAAATCTGCCTCGCCCTCGGCTACGCCTTGGTCTCCCGCAGTCTTTGGCTCCACAACTTCAGCACTACCATCCTCCCCTTCGGAGCACACATATTGTACAAGGCGCGCGACGGCCTCTGGTGGCTGGGCAAGATCGTTCACCGCTCACCCCCGGACGCCTCTTCGGATACTCCACCGATACCTTCACCGGGCGGCTCCTACATCATTCGGTTCCTGGACGACCCCGGCCAGATCAAAATCGATCTACAACCCGCCCGCTACACTACAGCACGGAACGCCGTGTACGGATCATGGTGTCTTCAACGTCATGGGAATGGGAGCCTAGCACGTGGGGTACTGCGGGACTCTGATGCGTCCCGCGGGGCCCCCACCGTTTCCACTCCCCCCTCTGGTTAGCCTTGGTTTGGCCTTTTTGTTAATTCTGGGTATTCGATTCTGGTTAGTCTACAATAGCTTAGAGTAGTTCTTCATGGTTAGTCTTTAATAGTCATCAGCAGCCAGCTTCTTGGGCGTGTTTGTTTCCGTCTACCGCCACCGGTTCCGCTTGACCGACTCCGTGTTGGCTAGCGATCCGAGGCTGTCTACGCTATTTTTTTGGGTGTGTCTGGGAATATAACCGTCCCCCCCCCCCCACCCTTTATATTTTCTTCTTATCGCCTACACCTCCGTGTAAACTCCCTCCGTTTAGGCCGCCGAGTCGTCGCGATACCGTCATGTCTATTTGTGCTTGTACTTCACTAGCCTACAGCCAATAATCGGCGATACCACGCCGAGGTAAAAACGTGTTGGGCTGTACCCTGACCTTCGTCAGTTTGCACCGACCCCTGTTTCAGACGGTCATCGAACTAGCGTTATATCGAGTTTTCAGCTCACCCGTGTTTCTTCCATGTTTGCCAAGTAGAGCCCAAGTAACATTGTCGCCCCGGACGGCCGCAGAGTTATCGACCATTGTGGTCCTGACAGGATTGATTTCCCCTGACCTGTGTCCAGCCTGTTTGCAGTTTCCTGGTCCCGATGGTATTTCGTTTTCTCATTCCCTTCTTTTCCTTTCTTTTCGTTCGGTATTCTGCGCGCCCGTCTGCCCTCGGGCAAACGACACCACCTTTGATGTCGCCCATGTTAAGTTCCACACGCTAGTGTTCTAGCCCCGCGCTATCTACCACCTCGAACTACACGCAGTAGGCAGATCTTCTTGCCGACGCCGTCTTTGAGTTTGTTTTAGTTGAGTTCACTACCCTCCTACGTTTGCTGGTATTGTTCACACCACGAACAGGTCTCCGAGACGCCGCGTTGTTCGCTCCGTCTCCAGATTTTAGTAGACCCTAGTGTATGCAGCCCTCATAGCATTCTAGCGGTGTCCCTTTAGTCTCGCGTGATGTCTACCATGTTAGGACCTTCGCCACAAGACAAGGCATGACGCCTACCGGATATATATATATATATATTTTGGAATGTGATATTTGTGAGAGTTTCCCCGTTCGCCAACCCGGTTCAGCGCACAACCCCGACAACCCCCGTTCGTACCTCCTTGGGCCCCAGACGATGGCTCCAGTATTACGTGTGTGCGCCCTTCTTTTGCCTTCACTTCGGTCTTGAGTTTTCTCCTTGAGCCTTCGCTTCGGCTTCTGTCCCCTTTTTCTTTGGTCTTTCTTTGTTTTCGATTAGGCTGATTTCTCCTTTCGCCTCTGCTTTGAGTTCTGTCTTCCTCTCCTTTGGTCTCCGTTTTAATGGTTGCTCTCAGTAAACACTTCTCCCTTCGTGGTGTTTGGGTCATATTACGAGGTGTGGGGGAATAGATAGCCTCATTTCTTTTGTTTCGAATAGCCGCATCTTCGACCAACTTTTCCTGGTCGTTTGGGATGACCTTTGTCATCACCTTTCGACCATCTTATAGTCTGCATATACGACTATTCAGGGTGGTCTAACATGGTATGAGTGGAGTACTCATGGGCTACAGATATATAAATACGTATAGTCTGCAGGTTTGTAGTCTCAAGAATAAAGGAATAATCCACAGAATGGATTAACCCTGCGGATATTCCGTTAGTCGAGAGTACAGTTCATTTAAGAATGTTCTCTAGGGCGGATAGCTCGTTAGACGAGAGCAATGTTCCTTAACGGAGATAGGACCATAAAATGATAAGTTCTTATAATAGCAGAAGAACGATCGGTAGCCATAGGAAAGTTTATAGGAGTACATCAGATACAAGGAATGTAGGAGAGCGTGGCGTGGGGTGGGACGAGTATATCGAGTCCCTCCCCCCCGCCTCTCACTTCTCTACCAAAGCACCTCCTCAGCTCTCGCCATCAACAACGAAGTTCTAAACAACAACAAGCTAAGCACTGTTTCCCAGCTGCCAGATACGCCTGCGCCCCTCACCCTTACCCGACCGCGGCCATCACTTGACAGGGGGCATGTCAAAACATACGGGTACCCGGGCACTCGAACCCGCCGAGTACTCGGGTTTAGTCACTCCCAAAACCCGCGGGTTTCAAGTCGAACCCGAACCCGTCACGGGTTTTGCCCGTCCGAGTTGTACCCGCCGAGTACCCCGGTTTCGATCATCCGAGATACACCTCGAGCATACTGTACCTGAAATCTGGCTTAGCACATGACAAGTTGATTGGCCCTGGTACTGAAAAAACGCGGCATAATTAAATTCGGTTCGTAGAGTTTAAATCTCAAAAATCGTGATCGTTCCGCATTCCGCACATGTTCCATCCCATCCCATCCTCACGCATTCCCCATCCCCACTTCGGGCCCACGCAGCAGCCAAGCAGGTGGCACCCGCTATAAACATCACCAGACTAACCTCCGTCACTACTAAGTACGGCTTCCCGCTGATTGGGAAAAAGCAGATAACGGAGGAGACACTCTGGTACCTGGTGTAGAAAACAACTACCAGGTACTATTGGTACTCGTACAGTACACCAATAGTACCTGGTACAGCAGCAGTATCGGCAAACCCACAAGACTCCGCAAAAAACAGAAACAACAAAGTGGGTGAGACATTCTGGTGCGGCTTCGGCATGGACGTGCCCTGAAAGGACGAGGTGTGCCCTCAAGGCGACGCGTCAGCGTAGCGTCAGCGTAGCGTCAGCCTACTGTAGTGTCCCAGTGTCAGACCCGGGCAGCGGCATCGCCACCGCCGCTGCCGCGCCGCCGCCGCCGCCGCCGCTGTTGATGCCTGCTCCTGCGCCAGCTCTGCCGCTGATGCAGACGCCACCGTCGTCGCCAAGCCTCTGCCTCTGTCGTGGCTGCCGTGACCACCGTGGCTGCTGCTGCCGTTATCACCGTGGCTGCTGCTGCCGTTATCACCGCGGCCAACGTCGCCGGTACCAGCGTCGGCTCCAGCGATAGCCGAACAGGAGTGCTCGAATTGGTGTCGGGGGTACTGTCCGCGCCAGGGTTCGTGTCGGGGTCGTTGGAGGAGAAGAGGCTGCCGTAAGGAGCGTCGGGTCAGGGCGAGTCAACATTCGGACCCTGCCGCGGCTGTTGCGCTGGCTGAGGGGGAGCGCGCGGTGTGGGGGGTGAGGGATCGCGAGCTGAGGTTCGTCGGGTCAAGCACGGACGACGCGGTTCGGCCTATCACTTCGGATCTCGGGATGAGCCGCCAACTCAAGAAGGTGAGTTACCGTAGACAAGGGTATTTTATTTTTTATTACCGTTGGTGTATACTACCGGTATGCGTATACTTGCATAATATCCAAGTAACAAAATCGAAGTACAGTACGAGTAGTACGTACGAGTTGATGGTACATGTGTCTGCACTCTACCTCGTACGTGCATACCAGGTACTGAACACACTGGTATTGATGGCCATACAGTAGTTTCGGACAGATCAGATCCCTACCACTCTGTCCCGACATGTGAGTGTACACTTTACATATTACCATAGAAATCAAACGGTCCTTACACTTTGTAATAGAGTGATATTTATTATCTACTACGAGTACTGCTGTAGAGGTTTCAGGGCAGACTCATCTTTGTGGTCTCTATCTTCTAATAATTTTGCCTGGTTGAAGTATGTGCGTTGTAAATCCTGCGCAAACGCTTGGCCCCAGTGGGAGCCAATTACCTCGTGCTGTATGGGCGCGGGCGCAGAGTTGAAGCTGTTAACATTGATTATTGTCATCATGAGCTGACATTGTACTCTGCTGCTATATTTGTTTTCCTTTCGGTAACAGGACGATCTTCAGAACGGTACAAACAAAATCACCAAGCACCTAACGGGTACGAGTCCTCGCATGCAGGAGAAAGACGAACACGATATTTTTGTTCGGTGTTTTTTTTAGGGCATAAATCCCCGCGCGATGCATACCAGCCATAAAGTATCGAATATCAGGTACCTGGTATCAATCGGGTACTGGTGTATACAGTAGCACCGGGTATGTATAATGATCCGGGCGCACGAAAATATCTAATGGACCCATCCTGTTATCGGAGTGACTTTGCTTACTGAAAGTCTGGTATCCTTCACGCGAACCCCAATCTCTACTTGCACCCCAGATTGTTGATTACAAAGCACCACCCGAAAACCTAAAATACAACCAGGTGACACTTCCAGGTATATCTAGGGCGAGGCGAACGCATAAAAGGTTTTCGTTAGCCGGGCAGACATCGCGTGAAAAAGTGCGATACAATACGCTGTTGCGATACAATCGTTTGATTTTTTACACTAGAATGTCGTGATCAAACGCCAACAAAAAATGATGTTGGGAGTATCGCATACCACGAGCACCAAACGGTGCTGGAGAAGCCCAACAGTTCAAAAAGAAAGTGCCTCAGCACCCGGCGCAAGTGCAAATTTAAATTGGTAACAGTTGCTAGCTGAGTTTTTGTAGAGACATTTCCGAGGCGTTTTTTCGTGTTAATCGTAAAAGTGTGCCAAGAGTACCTATACATACCTATCTGGTTTAATCGCGATGGGCAAGCACGATGATACTGTATCGTGATCGCGGGATATTTTTTGCCGCCATCTTGACATGTGTTTATTGCGTTATCGCCATTAAATCGCAGAATACATCGTGATAACAATACACTATTGACAATGACACCGTCCTGATTCATGTACGCTACAGCGACTGAAACATGCGCTAACGCATTCTCGAACTGCCAACGAAGAAACATCAAAACTACGTTCAATGTGAGTATGGATAACAATTCTACTCGTCGTAAGTGCGCATAGTAGAGTCGAACATCTCGGCTTTGTGTCACGTGCATTCGTATGCGACTCTCCTCTCCCCGCCCAAGTTACCGCCCCCGCCCCCCCCCACGCAGGAAATTGCCTGCGGCTTCCGGGTCGGGCCCCATTTCATCGTGTACTTCTCTTTCAACTCCGGAGCATATTCAGGAGCCATCTCCGGTATGCTCACCGCCGCCGCTCATTAGTCGCCATCCCAACCCATATCCGGTTTCAAGTCCTCTCTACTCGTCTCCCAGTCTTCCCTGACTTCAAGCGGCAGCGGGTGGCGCGGCGGTCGTCGTTCCAAGCACGGGGGCGTTGCGCCCACGCCGTCGCACCCAAGAGGCAACATGGACCGTCTCCTTCACCCTTTCCTCTTCTTCGATTCCTCGCGCTCCTTCCCCCGCTCATGTTTAAGGGGAACGGGAAAGGGGCGCGCCGCGGGCCCACAAGCGCCAGCGCCAGCGCCAATGAAAGACATGTCGTCTGCCAACGCTTCAGGCATCACGAGCGGAAAGGACATCACCACCAACAATGGCAGTGGCAGTGGCAGCCTCGGCGACGGTGGCGGCGACAGCCCTGCGCGACGCCCCGGCAGCAGTACGTCCAACCCATGCCGCAGGAACCATGTTGTCTCCCGCAGGGGTGGTGGCTTCACGCAACGGTGACAGCGGTGGCAGCAACAGCAGCAGTATCAGAAGGGATTGCAGTCGGACCGATGTTTTGGCGCACCTTTTCAACGAAATTCCGACGCCTTGTCGAGGCGGAAGTGGTAGCGGTAGCGGTCGCGGTTGAGATAGCGTTGGCGGTGGTGGGATCGCTGTCAGTGGTGGTGGCGGCTTCGTCGACGCTACCGGAGGAGGCCTGTCCAAGATGGAGGTAGGCAAGTGGGCCAACCTCTACGGGGAGTGTGACGGGTTGTTGCTCGTCTCGTAGACTTTGGCCCACTCCCCCACCCCCATCTTGAACAGGCCTCCTCCGGTAGCGTCGACGCAGCCACCACCATCGCCGGCAGCGACCCCACCATCGCGACCGCCATCGCCACCGCCACCGCTGCGACTACCGCCTCGACCTTGCGTCGGAATTTCGTCGAAAACACGCGCTACGACACTGGACCTGCTGTATTCCCGTCTGTTGTTGCTGCTGCTGCCGCCGCTGTTGCCGTTGCTGCTGCCACCGCCACTGCAGGAGGGTGTAAGCTTCCTGCGGGACGGGGGGGCTGGCGTACGTCTGCCGAGGCGTGCGCAGGGCCGCCACCACCGCCGCCCCTGCCACTGCAACTGCCACTGGTGGTGGTGACGCCCTTTCAGCTGGTGGGGATTGAAGCGCTGGTAGACGGTATGGCCCTCGCTGGCGCTGGCGTTGGCACTGGTGCGGCAGGCCGGCGGCGCCCCCCTTTACCGTATATCCTGAAAAATGAGCCGGTACAGGAAGCGGAGACAGGCGAAGAAGTGGGAAGCAACAAGAGAAGGTGGGTTACGCTGCCCCTCGGCCTGAGTGAGGCGACGGTGTGGACAGTACATTCCCCTGCTTGGAACGACGACTACACCAACGTCCGCTGCCGCTTGAAGTCGCCATCTTTGCGATTTCTGGTACGGTGGACTAGGTCGCTACCGTCGTCACCATCACCACCGTAATCATCAACGTCGGCGCCGCCATTGCTGCCGCTAATCCCCCCGGTTTCGCCGTTTTTATCGACGATAGCGAGGGAACTCAAATAGCATATAAATACAGTAGTCGCAATCGTCGGAACCTGCTTCGTCGTTCGCATTCGAGTCATCCATCCGTTCGGGCCGGCGACCCTGGTTTGATTTCTCGGCCGTCTGACTCGACGCCAACTAGCGAACTAAGTCGACACCCGTCGCTAACGCAATCACCACCGCCACTGGCGCCACCACCGTCGCCGCTGGAACCGTTGCCAGCCTTGCCTCAGCCGTTTCAGTCGCTCACTTCATCTCAGACTACCCTCCGGTCCCCCTAAAAGGAGCGTGTACCATCAACTTAAAGAGAAAGACTAGCTACGTGATCACTTCTGTCACCACCACCGCCGCAGTCTTCACTAGCGCCTTCGCCACCAAGGGCGCGGGCACAGAATCGAAGATATTAACATTGGCTATTCATCCTAAACGTGTGCTAGGGGTGCGTATTATCTTGATTAAGCGCGATAGGCGATCATGACGATGGTAAAATCATGATCGTGGGATACATTTTCCCGCGATCTCCACCAGTATGTAGTGCTGTGACGCCAATACGTCTATGAATACATCGAGACAAGGAAATCATATTGACAATGACACCGTGCTGATCCGTGTACACCTACACCTCAGTCACTCAAACACGCGCTACGCATTGTAAAATAGCAAACGAAAAAAAACAAAACGACGACGAATGTGAGTATGGACAATACCTCTACTCTTCGTAAGTACCCATACTAGAGTCGACCATCTCGCCTGTGTGCCACATGCTTTCGTACACGCCCCGCCCCGTCGCGGCCCCTGCACGGGCCTCGGAACCTACCCCCGCTTCCCAATGCAGATGCTTGCCTGCGGCGGCCAAGTCGAGATCCATTTCAACGTGTGCCTATCTTCCAGCTCCGAAGCGTGTTCTGGAGTCATCCCCGGTGTGCTCACCGCCACCGCTCAAGAGCCGCCATCCGAACTCATATCCGATTTCATGTCCTCTCTATTCGCCTCCGAATCTTTCCCGACTGCAAGCGGCAGTGGGTGGCGCGGGGGTCATCGTTCCAAGCACGGAAGTGTTGCGTCCATGCCGTCGCAACCAAGCGGAAGCACGACCCGCCTCCTCTTCATTTTCCTCCTCTTCGCCCCCTCCTCCAACTTCTCCCCCCGATCATTTTCAGGGGAACGGGAAAGGGGCGCGTCACGGGCACACCAGCGCCAGTAAGAACCATGCCGTCTGCCAACACTTCTACTGTAGTACCACATGCGAAAAAGGGGTTATCACCAAAAATTGCATTGGCAGTGGCAGCCTCGGCGACGGTGGCGGCGACAGCCCTGCGCGACGCCCCGGCAGCAGTACGCCCAACCCATGCCGCAGGAACCGTATTCCTTCCCGCAGCGGCGGCGGCCGCAGGCAACGATAACAGCGGCGGCAGCAACAGCAGCAGTATCAGAAGGGACTGCAGCCGGACCGATGTTTTGGCGCACCTTTTCAACGAAATTCCGACGCATTGTCGAGGCGGAAGTGGTAGACGTGGCGGCAGCGGTTGAGATAGCGGTGGCGGTGGTTGGATCGCTGTCGGCGGTGGTGGCGGCTGCGTCGACGCTACCGGAAGAGGTCTGTCCAAGATGGAGGTAGGCAAGTGGGCCAAACTCTACGGGGCGTGCGACGGGTCGTTGCTCGCCTCGTAGACCTTGGCCCACTCCCCCACCCCCATCTTGAACAGGCCTCCTCCGGTAGCGTCGACGCAGCCGCCACCATTGCCGGCAGCGACCCCACCACCGCCATCGCCACCGCCACCGCTACGGCCACCACTACCGCTTCCGCCTCGACAATACGTCGGAATTTCGTCGAAAAAGCCCGTCACGACATCGGTCTGGCTGCAATCCCTTCTGTTGCTGCTGCTGCCGCCGCCGCTGTTGCCGTTGCTGCTGCCGCCGCCACTGCAGGAGGGTGTAAGCTCCCTGGGGAAGAGGGTATGGCGTATTTCTACTGGGGCGTTGCGCAGGGCCACCGCCACCGCCGTCGCCGCCTCCGCCGCCCATGCCACTGCAACTGTCACTGGTGGTAGTGATGTCATTTTCGCTTTTGGTGCTTGAAGCGCTGGTATGTATTCGGTATACCGGCGGCGTGCCTCTTTCCCGTCGCTCCCGACAATGAACGAGGGTAGGAACGGGAGGGGGGCGAGGGAGAGAAAAGGGAGGAGGAGGTGGTTTATGCTTCCCCTTTTAGCCTGAGTTGGGCGACGGCGTGGACGCAACACTCTCCTGCTTGGAACGACGGTCCCCGTGACGCCCGCTGTCGCTTGAGTCGGGGGGAAGATTCGGAGACGGGTGGAGAGAACTTGGAATCAGACGTGGATTTAGATGGCGGGCTCTTGGGCGGTGGCAGTAAGCAGACCGGCCGGTGGTGGCACTAGGCGGGCGGTGTAGTCGAGATTGATTGATCGCTTCGTCTTCCCGTCCAGCCGTCCGTTCGGTCCGTCGGTCGGTCGGTCGGTCGGTCGTTTTGTCTTTTGCTAACGCGTGTTGTCTCCCGGTGGCGGTGTCTGCCAGTCGTCGAATTTATCACGTTAGTTAGGTGTTAGGTTTTACTCCCGTAACATTTCCATCACTGTCGTTGCTGCCGACGCCCAATTCTCGGTTGCAGAGGGTGAGGAAGAAGGTGGAGTTGCAGGGGCCTGGGGGGGGGCACTGGAAATCATGCATGGCCGTAGTCGTATGACCATAGACCCTCGCAGCCTGGGGGGGGGGGGGGGGGGGGGGGGGGGGGGGGGGGGGGGGGGGGGGGGGGGGGGGGGGGGGGGGGGGGGGGGGGGGGGGGGGGCGGAGCGCAAGGCTCTGGGGTGGGGTGATACGACCGATTGATAAAGCCACAATCACGTGGCTATTTTTGTCGGTGGAATGGAGGCGGTGTTTTCCTGCTGGGGCGGGATTACTTGCCGAAATGTACCCGGCAGGAAGCGTCTGCTGCCTGGATGGTTCATGCATTTTTTTATGTGGCTAAGGTTTTCGTTCGCATGTTTGTGTGTTATTTTGTGCGATGTTGTTGCGTGTATGCTCATTCGGAACGAATGGGACGGGACGGAATTTGGGGGGGGGGTACTCATGTCATACATTGCCGTAGTCATATGACCGTAGACGCTCGCATCCCTACAATGCCGGGACGAAGCAAGCCGGGCATTCATTGACCAGGTAGACATTGCTTGCACCAAGCGCGAAGCGCCGTGAGGTGTTCGGCGAGTCGCATGAAGGGTGAGCTGCATCCTACTAAGAACCACTTGTGACGCAGACTTTCTTGCATGCGGATGACAGCGTCAAAGGAATTGATTCATTTTCTGGTGTGGCCACTCGCGGAGAGAGCAATGGGTATACTATGTATCTGCCTCGTGGATGCCTTACCAAAGTATACCCGGTACGCACTACGTTATACGAACATTCCCTTTCGGCGGAGTTAAACTCTACCCCGCACAAATGATCTAGCTCGACTGCCAGCCCTGGGAACCGCCAACGAAAGAAGCAAACGAAAAGTGCTCCTGGTTGTCTAGGTCGCGGGGTGGTTGGTGTGCTTTACGCCGTCGCTGCCAACCGAAGCCAATCCATCCTATACAGTAAACATGTAAACATGTAACTCGTTGTGTGTGTCTTGGTGTGCGTTTTCGGATATTCAATGAAACCGTGATCCATGCCACTCGGAATGTTCAGTTGTTGTTGGTCCCTGCTGCCGTGTGTGGTTGCTGCCACAACTGTAGATGTGTTGCGGCAACTTAATAGCAGCTCGGGCAGTGAAATATCTAGTAGGTTTTACTGGGTGCTGATTGGTTGGAAAGAATTGGGGAGAGTCCATTTGATTGCAGTGATGGAAAAAGTGGGACACAGAGGCTTGACCGACACATTCGGAGTTTTGCTAAGAGAAGACCCCATAGGTAAACCTAGGGAACCAGAGAGTTAAGTTGACATTGGCATTGACGCGTGACACATGACGCATACATGGAACCGCAGTGAGCTTAAGCTTCGTGTTTACCGCTTCGCCTGGAGGATTTAAAAAAAAACAAAGTAAGCCACTTGAAAATCGTCAAGCAGCAGTTGAATTCCGCCACAGCGAGACAATAAAACAGTGGTAACGAACAGCAGGGCAGAGCAGACACAGCAGGAAAGTACGAGAGCAGCAGATCCGAGAAGAAGAGCAGCAACCTCGCTTCCCATACAAAAAAGGCTGCGAGTTTTGCTACACGCAAGCACACCTGTACCTACTGTAGATGACGAAATAAAGCATTTCACGAAATCTCGGACCAACTCCCCAACGGGTAGGGTGGACCGTAACTGGGCCAAGTTCGGCGGAAAGGCCTCATAGTCTCGGTTTTTGTTAGTGGGTGAGCTCGCGCAAGTCCCGCACTACCCGGGGGAGATGACTCTCCCGGGTGGCTATCTCCACCGCACCTGCCCCTCTCGGGGTCAGGTCGGGTCAACGTTCCCAAACGTCAGTGGCAACAGCAGCCTATTCTGACGGTGCAACGGGAACTATGGGTTAAATTGACACACGACACGAAATTGGAACGTGCAAGTAAGTGTGGTGAGCTCAAGCTTTATTTTTTACCAATCCGTCGGAGGATGAGTTTTTTTTTTTTTTTTTTTTTTTAGTTAAAATCCACAAATCTCGGGGTATCATTTTTCGTCGTCGCCATGATTCCCATCGTCAATTCCACTCCCCCCCCCGCATCGCGTCGCACCTGACCCACCCATCCCGCTCCACTCCACGCTCGGTTGCGAAAAGAAAAATCTCGCACAACATAAAATAAACACCAAGGCAAGGAGGGTTCTCCGCTCCGTCCACGACGGGGAAGCAGAGCTCTCCAAAGCGGCAAATTAGAAAAACTAAAAAAGCAAGCAGCGTCGTCACCGGTCACCAAAGGGGCTGTTTTGATGCACGAGGCGCGTCTCCTTCCGGTAGAAGCCGTACACGAAAAGGGGGGATCAAATAAGAGGCTACAGAAAGATAAGACGAATGGATGGACGGGCAGAAGGAAGAAAACGGACGGGCGGACAGACAGACAGACAGACAAACAAAGCGAACAAACCGAAGGGAAAACCCGACCAACGGAGCGATCGCTCCATACCGACCGACGGTCACATGCGGGCAGCGACGAGACGAGACGACCGAAAAAGCAACAAAAACGTCGCATACCGTGTTTTGCTACCAAACAATAGAGGAGATATGCATGCACTAGACTGCATGAAATGTCAGACGATCTGTCCGTGTTTGTCCGTCCGCCTGTCCGTCGGTCCGTTTCGATTCTACGATGTCTTCTACCATCCTACGAGCACCGCCGTGCAGAGTGGGTGGGCGGGAGTGAAAAATAAAGCAAAAAAAAAAGAGGGAAAAGAGGGGCTTGCCTTACCGAAACAACCAAAACTGCCGTTTAGTTCCCTGTCTACAGCAGCAGTTTACCGCAAAACGAAGCTAAAACAGTTTTCAATGTTCTGCTTGCTGCCGAGCTGGCTATATTAGGTCAGAGTCGTGGCGCCCATCATCGGAACACCCCCCCCCCCTAATCCCGCTCCTGTCACCTTGAAGCAAAGAGCGCGCACGATACCCCCCGGCGCCACGGAGGCGCCATTCTCACGATCACGGCAACCAAACCCCGAACCCAAACGCCAACGGCAACTCCAACGCAAACCCTAACCTCAAGTCCTCCCCCCCCCCGACTCCTTCTCCCTCTCAAGCTTGGGCAGCACGGACTGTCGAAACCGTCACCGATGTGTCGGGCAACCCAACGGTCAACACCCACCCCACCGCGTCTGGATTAAATTACTCCTCGCCTAACGGTCTCTCTCCCTCTCCCTCTCCCTCTCTTTTCACTATCGCTCTCTTTCGCTCGCTCTCTCGCTCTCTCACTTTTTCGTTCTCGCTCTTGATCTGGCTTTCTCTCTCGTCCGTCTGTGACTGTGTTTTGTGTCTTTCTCCCCCGGGGCCATCACCCGGGAAAACTACAACAACATTCTCCATCCCCCCCCCCCTCCCCACCCACCCCCCCCCTCCCCCCCCCCGGCCATCCGCCGCCCCCAACGAGTACACCCCCCCCCCCCCCTCCCCTCCCCCCGCCCCCGCGCTCGCGCAACACCACCACTAAAAATCTTCAGCGTCGCCACAATATCCCTGGGAAAAAATCGGGTCACAGCCCTTCCCCCCCCTTTCCCATCCCATCCCATCCCACCCAACCCCAAATCGGCCCACCCCTATGAACCTTACCACGAATCACACGCACACACGCCCAGCGCACATCCACTGTACGACCGGCTTGACTCTGCCGCACTCTCTCTCTCTCTCTCTCTCTCTCTCTCTCTCTCTCTCTCTCTCTCTCTCTCTCTCTCTCTCTCCATGTACTCCCCTTAAATGTGTTTTTTTTCTCCGATTTATTCGACCCATCGCCGCTTTCGCCCCCCCCCCCCCCCCCCCCCCCCCCCCCCCCCCCCCCCCCCCCCCCCCCCTCGCTGTTGCTCCAACCCACCAGCAGCAACGTAAAACAAAAACAAAAACACGCAATCTGTCGGCGTCAGACGACTTCCCCCAGCACTGTCTCGAAAGGGATGCGTGGTCGAATGGCCATATGACTAAGGCAAGCAACAAATAAGTACGCCCCCTCCTCCCCGCCCATCCGCCCGCCCCTCTTCTCTCTCGCCTCGCGCGCTCAAGCTATTACCGCAGCGGCGCTGCCGTAGAAAAATCGCGTCGCTTGCTTACTTCAGCGCCTTCCTCTTTTTATTTTCTCCCTCTTCTTTTTACACGCGCGTCGCGTCAGCGCACCCCCGGTGTTAAACCTCTCCGCCCTCGACTTTCTATCACACCCCCCCCCACCCTTAACGCATCACTGCCGGTGCTAATTTTCTCCGCCCTCGACTTTCTATCACACACCCCCCCCCCCTCGACCCTTACAAAATCGACGGTAATAATTATTCCACTCCACTTGTCCATGTCCTCCTGCCTCCTGCCCCCCCTCCACCTTATTTCCAAGCTAGCACACAGAAGAAGGGCTACCGCCAACCAACACAACCATTTTCTCGGTGCGTGGTTCTAACGTTAACGTTCCGCTACTGCCTCATCCTGGAAACCCATCTCTCGCATCACGTCGCGGGAGGCGGAAGGCGGGGGGGGGCGGGGGGGGGGGGGGACCCCGTTCAACCGTCCGAGAAGTATAGTTTCGGTCGCGCCGTCACCATGGTCTCCTTCCTGATCACGGTGTATACCTGCCCATTCTGTTCATGCCGAACAAAAAAACGTTGGAGTTGGCGGCGGCGGGAGGGGGGGGGAGAGGAGGGATTGTTGGGGGTCGGGCGGGGGGTGGTAGGATGTCGAAAGGCTCTAGTCGTCGACATCAAGGGCGGCGCGCCTGGCTGTTCGTGATCGCTGTCGATGCAAGCGTAGCTTCGCTCGGGCGATGTCCTTTATTTCGCTGTCGCGGTGTCACCCGAGAGACCCAGACGTTTCGGAGACGGCGTCATAAAATCGCATCACAAAACAAAAAAGGTACTGTATCGTTTTTTAGCGGACGGGCTTCATGAAAAAAAAAAGTGTTGTTGGCACCACAAGCCGCTGCCGCACGTTTCGCTACCACGCGCGCCGTGCCGTCAAGTCCTCTCTCTCGTAGAAGATACAAGCAAACAAAAAACGTACCCAGGGTAGTAGTCATCATCAACACCCCACCCCCCCGCCCACCCACCCACCCACCCACCCACCCACCCACCTACCGACCGACCGACTCAACCACCTACCCACCCACCAACCCACCCATCAGCCCACCCACACACCCACTATTCCCACCCACCGACCTGATCATCATCTTGAAGTCAATTTTCCCTTCCGCCATTTCTACCGCCTGAAGATCGTTGGAGTGAACGAACACCACGCCTTCCTTTCGTTCCTGCAAAAAGGGACGAAAAACAAAAAAAACGATGGAACAAAAAAAAAACACGAAAATTACACAACACCAGGCATTTCTGCATAGATGCATACCTCATACCAGACACTCGCACAGTCAAAGCAGACATTCAGGGTGAACGACGCGTTCACCATCCTGGCCGGAAAAAAAAAAGACACGTGTGCATATCAACAACAATATCAAACGGTTGGTATGTTTCGGGTCAGAAGCGGTAGTCCACAGCGAGAGGAAGATAAAAAAATTAGCCCGCAGTCGAAAATATTTCATTGAGCTCGAGGCAAGAATATATGGTCCGACGTGTATACCTCGACGATCATGTTCGCCATGGCGTAGTCCTCTCTGGCGATGCACTCGTACAGGATGGCCAGGTACAGGGTAGAGCTGTACGTCCATCCCCGCTCTACCACCATGTCCTTCGTCTGCATCAAAAACCTGGAACACGAACACACCAAACAGGCAGGCAGCATGCAGGGGTGGGGCGGGAGGGGGGGGGTAGGGGGGGGGGCACTCAGTGCATGAACACAAGAACGTAACGAATACAGCACGCAGCAAACCGAAGCGAAACAAACTGAGAACCTATGCCTAGCATGAAAACAAAAACAAATGGGGCTGTGGAGCAGCGGCAGCAGCAACACCAGCATCAGCAAAAAGAGCCGCCCTTCCCGTTGTCTGAGAGGACAACGCGCCGGGCCCGCCAAAGCTATCACGACAAAGACACCTCATGGGGGCAAAAGCCTTCATGCCTCCAAGGGGTCGAACTCCCTGCGAAAAATAAAACACACTATTGCGGGGGTCCATAAATTAATAGGACCTATGGTATACATAAAAACCTATATATTTACCTCTTTTTACCAACAATATTTGGTCCTATTTACTATGGTCCTCCGTAATAAAACCTCCACACCGCACTCCAAAAACACCGTTTCTCAACGTGCCAATACCCCCCCCCCTTACCACCCCCCCCCCGGACCCCCTCAAGCACACCAACCAAAAGACGAAGTTCAAGCTGAAAGCTTCACGTATCAAACGCCTGAACGACCCCCCCACCCCTCCTTCCCCCCTAAATCCCACCCCTCCTTCCCCCCAATGCCACCCCCATGCCCCCCTACCCCAATACGTACACGCCAACCCAGCAAAAAGTAGAACACCCCGAACACGCTCACGTTAGCCGAGGCCAAGAAGCTTCCTCGGTGCCGTCGTACCCCCGAGGAATCTGGCGAAAATAATGGGATATGTCGTGAAGCATGGCATCATCGAGGAGTGCATGGAAGGCGGCGAGGCAGTAAGGCAGGTGGGGCGGGGGCGCGGGGGCAGGGGCGGAGACGGAGGCGGAGGCGAGCAGGGGGGGGGGGGGGGGGGTGCTACTCATTAGCTGTTTGCCTTAGTCATTTGTCCATTGGCCATGCACCCCTTTCGAGATGGAACACCGGTTCTACTCCTCACAAAGACACCCCCAAGATGTGGGCACTGTGAAGGACAAAAAAAATAAGAAACAATAGAAAATAAACATAGCAAAAGCATCACGAGGGAAATATACATTTACGACAAATATGAACAGCACCGCATACAGCTCTCGATACAGCTTTAAAAAAACGAGCACCTATTCCTGTAGTAGTATGAAACAGTACACAGCAGCAACAGGCAGGGGCGACACACGAGAGTGTGTACCTCAACTCTTGCAATCCTCCTCTCTCGCTCACCGAACAGAACCGAACCGAACCGAACCGAACCGAACCCAACCCAACCCAACCGAACCCAATCGAACCCAACCGAACCCAACCGAACCCAACCTACCGCCGAGACAGCGTTGAAGGTGTTGTGGTCGAACCGGATGCCCTTGCCCCCCTTCCCCTGGTGCAACATACGCTTCACCGACTCCGACGCCCTCCCCCACTCCCCTGCGAGCACGCACTCCCTGACGAGGTGGTTGAACGGGATCTTGTCGTCCTGGCCGCGCTTCCCCATGGCCTGCCCGTACATCGATAAACCCGCAGGTCACACAACAATCAGCGCGCATACTTTTCAGCTTTACCATATAACATATCGATAGTCCAGCTTACTTACGCATGAATGCAACAGCAGCTGGAGTAGAAGATGTATGCAGAGGGCTATTCACGGGTCAGATAAAAACTCGCGGGTACGTCGGGTCGGGTCGGGTCGGGTCCGGTCCGTCTGTCTGGTTGGCTCGACCCGACCCGTGACATCTCGATCACCTCCCACCCCGACCCGAGTCGTGAATTTCAAAGACTTCCCTCCTGACCCGCGGGGTCCGCGTCGGCCCATGACCCGTGCAGGGCCCAGGACTACGTTTATTTCATAAATAACACACAGAACCACCATCACCCCTGCCCCACCGCCACCAACGCAAGGAAGGATCGTTTGGTCTTCATACAATGGGGGGGGGGGGGGGGGGGGGGGGGGGTACTCGATAGGAGAGATGTACTCGATCTCATGCATGGCCGTAGTCGTATGACCATAGACCCTCGCATCCCTACAATGCCGGGACGGAGCATGTCCGGTTTTCACCGACCAGGCAGACATTGCTTGCACCAAGCGCGAAGCGCCGTGAGGTGTCCGGCGAGTAGCATGAAGGGTGAGCTGCATCCTACTAAGAACCGCTTGTGAGGCGGACTTGCATATGGATGACAGCTTCAATGAGTTAGTTTAATTTCCGGTGTAGCCACTTCCAAAGACAGCAATGGTAGTACTATGTAACTGCCTCTTGGGTGCCTTACCTTGAACACTACGTGATACGATCAATTCCCTTGTGCAGAGTAAAGGTTATTTACCCCGCACAAATGATCTAACTCGACGACCAACTGTGGGCGACCGCCAAAACAAAAACAAACAAAAAAAACGGTACCCTGGATGTCTAGCTCACGTAGTGAGCGGCATGTTTTACAGAGTCGTTGCCAACCGACACCAACCCGGGGGGGGGAGGGGGAGGGAAGGAGGCAAACCCGATAGAACAGACCAACCGCGACAAAAGAACACAACAACAACAACAACAACAACAACAACAACAACAACAGAAACAGGCAAAACAAACCTGGCCAACAAGCTCATCGCCCCCCCCCCCCCCCCCCCCCCCCCCCCCCCCTTCCCCCCCCTCTCCCTCCCTCACCGTAATCGCCTGGAAAGCCTGGTCGAACTCTCCCTTCATGGCGTGCGCCTGAACCACGAGCGTGCTGATCACCTCGTCGGCCCTAATCCCCCCCTTGCTCGTCAGCTGCTCGAACACTTCCAGGGCCGTGCCGGGCTGTCCCCCCTTTATACATGCCTGCGAGGTAGCGTTCAACACCGAAGTGGGGGTACGTAGGGGGGTATCAGCAGCGCGTTGGGAGGGGATAGGCAAGGTATCAGCTGAGAGGTGACACCATGCATACCGCTCAGACCAAAAATCTAACACCCATTTGAGCATTGAGACCGATATCAAACGGCGTTTATATTTACGGTCAGAGTGTACATACGCGCGATCGATGGTGAAGAAGGCGGAGGACAAGACATCCCTGCGGGGTGACACCGCGCGCATACAAATTCACTCCAAGAAAGAAAAAAAAAAATGAGAAATAAACGTCAGCTCTGTGAGATCGACGGATTCGTCGAAGCTCATGTTTGCATTCTGCGGGCTTCATACGGCCTTCTGCGGGATATAATAAGTGTGCGCGTATCCCGAACGAAACCTGACGCTACGGTACTCAGGGACATCATGGAATAAAGCTTGCGCACAACATGCATCATCCGTCTGCAACCTCGCCGGGAAACGAAAGTCACGCTTTCCACACACATACCCGTATCCCCCCCCCCCCCCCCCCCCACCCGACCAAACAGGAAGGGTACAAGATTAGCAAAACGTTTCCATGTAATATATGGAAACAACGTAATGAGCGCCCAATTGTTGGAGGTGTCTCTGTTGGGAGTAGGAACGGTGCTCCGTCTCGAAAGGGATGCGTGGTCAATGGTCAAACGACTAAGGCAAGCAACGAATGAGTACCCCCCCCCCCCCCCCCCCCCCCCCGACCCGACCCTACCCCGCCTTCCATCTCCGCATATTCCCCTTACAACAACGCCTTTCTATCATCACTGTAAACCCTCACGCCACCTTCAACACCCCCCCTCCCCCCCCCCCCCCATCACCCTCAAGGGTACCCCCTCCGATGCCTCTGCGTCGACATTCGCCCCCGTAGTAGCCAAACACCTGCCCATCGTGGTGTACATGAAACCTCACACCGCCTCACACCCCACCCCCCTCCTCCATTAGACGCTGTTATGAACAGTACAGCAGTCCCATTTCGGAGACAAACCACTTAGAAATTGAATGGTTCGCGTCGAAACCGGGACTGCAGTTTTGCCCTCAAAGGCGCTGGTCAAGAGTTGAACCACGCTGACCCTATGTACCTGCATGACCGCCGAGCACGTGAACCCGTTGGGCTTGACTCCCCCCTTGGCCATGTCGGACAGCACCTTCACGGCGGCCGCCACCTCACCGAGCTTGGCGTAGGCGCTGACCAGGCTAGAGTACGTGTACACGTCAGGGCTGATCCCCATCTCCACCATCTCCTCAAACAGATCCACCGCTCTTTGAGGGAGGGAGGAAGCAACACGGGATGCGAGGGAGGGGGGGGGGGGGGAGGGGAGGGAGCCCTGGGTAAGTTTTCTTTTCAAGAACGACAAGGTGTGATGTCCTTACCAGACAAGACAAGGCAAGGCAAGACAAGACAAAAAAAAAACATAGACGGAAGTACTGCACGTACCTGGTACCCAATCATATCGGGTATTACAGTCGTTTTAGAGTAGTGACTGACACCAGCTATAAAAGGTTTACGGTATATAGGGTATTGGACTGACATAAAAGGCTGCTGCACGCCACATAAAAAAAAAAAAAAAACAGAAAAAAGAGAGCACAATATACCGGTACAAATTCAAGGAAGTTGTACCACAGATACAAAAGGAGCGGAGAGAGAAGATAGGGGGGGGGGGGGGGCGGAGTTGGGGGCAGCGAGGGATTGAGGGGAGGGTGAAGGTGGGGGGGGGTACATAATGGGAAGGGAGGGAGGGGGGTGCGGGTGGAATATTACCATGTATCGGGCAGACCGCCAGCGTGGACAACTGACTAAACTCTCACAAGGCCGGTTGGCGAGCCTTGGTCAAGCCAGACAGCAGGGAGTTGAAGGTGATGAGGTCGGGCTTGACGTTGTGGTACCTCATGCCGCGGAACAGGTCCAGGGCTTTCTCCCACTGAAGCGTCTTCATCAGCCCCTGCTCAACGCGCAGAAGAGAGGAGCAATGCGTAACACTTCTATAAAAAAAAAAATGTGCGGAATGTGAACGTGTGAATCGTGAAAACATCAAAAAACGTGCGCAGGAAACGCGGGGCGGCGAAACAGAGAAAACACGAGGCACAGACACAAGACAGAAGAACTGTACATAGTGAACCGACGCGACAAAGAATAAACAACAGCACGCCCACTTACGCTTCCACGAAACAGGCGCAAGCCACGACCAGGATCAGCATCGACAGAATACCAGCGGAAAATCAGCAGATAGTACGAGAGACACATTTAGTAGATTAGCAGTAGGCTACTCATAGAGGACCAGTATAGCACTACGGACATGAATTTGCCTGGTAGCAAAATACGCGTAGAAATGTAAGCGGAATGGAACCGGCAGGGTGACATCAGAGCGTGAGCAGGTCACTACCTGGTACGACAACAGCAGCAGCAGGAGAGCACTCGAGAATGAGGAGATACACTGATCAAGCACGACAGCAACTGGGGCACAACCAACCATCGCCTTTTTGCAGGCGAACGAACGCCCGCTCGAAGCACACGCCTCGCCTCGCCCCCCCCCCCTCCCCCTCCCCTCCCCTCCGCAGGAAAGGAAAACCGTGCAGCACGCCAATCCACTCCTCCCCACCCCCCCACCTACGGAAGACCCTCGGCGGAGGTGGCGGCGGAAGAGCTTTTTTTTTTCTTCACCTGAATGATGGTGTTGAAGGGGAACGCGTCCAGCTTGTCCCGGAGGCTTGACGCCTTCAACATCTCCACGAGAGTGCGCATGGCCGCGCTAACGTCCCCGCTGGCCACTTGGGCCTTCACCAAAATCGTTGTGGTCACCACGTCCGGCGGAACTCCCTCGGCCTAAAAAGTAGCGGGGATCGGGGAGGCGGGCGGGGGGGGGGGGGGGGGGGGGGGGCGGGAAGAGAGAGACGGGTGTGATTTATACGAGGAGCGACAACAACAGCCTAATCAGAACAGCAAAAAAAAAAAAAAAAGAAACACAACGCAACAAGACCAACACCAACAACCACGCCGCCACGGATGAAAACACACCAACCAAACTATGTCACAAGCACAAGCATCACCAGCACAAGCACCACCACCTTCCCACCGGCCGAGCGGCTTACCTGCATGAAGTTGTAAATCTTGACGACGTTATTCACGTTACCCGCCCGGGCGTACGCATCCATAATGGTGTTGTACGACAGCTGGTTCGGCGCAACCCCCCAAGTCTTCATAATGCCACCCAGCACCACCTGCAACACCAGGGGAGGAGGGGGGGGGGGGGGGGGGGGGGGGGGGGGGGGGGGGGTGTACTCGATAGGAGAGATGTACTCGATCTCATGCATGGCCGTAGTCGTATGGTCATAGACCCTCGCATCCCTACAATGCCGGGACGGAGCATGTCGGGTTTTCACCGACCAGGCAGACACTGCTTGCACCAAGCGCGAAGCGCCGTGGGGGGTGGGGGGGGGGGCGTGCATTGCCGGGAGTGACGCGTTTAGCGGTTAACGGTGGCGTTTTCAGCACGAAAGAAAGCAGCAACAACGCCGCCCATGACTACCGACGCCACTGCTGCACCGCTAACCCTTCTAGGACCGTAGTCCCGTTTTGGGGAAAAGTTACTTGGAATTAGACTGGTTTGTCCCCAACATGGGACTGCAGTTTCAAAAGGGTTAAATATTCGTGCAACCAGACCAAACACGCCTCTGCCAAAAACACGGGTTTCAAAAACATGCGCCGACAGCCGCCAGCACCCGATGACGAGCGGCACTCCACAGGTCACGCCTCGAAGTCCCTACAGACACAAACACCAAACAATCACAATCACGAACACAACACTCAGATGCAGACGCTGACAGGTGCAGACAAAAAACGCCGCACAGGAAACAAGAGCCGAAAAAGCCCACCAACACAACAGACAAAACGCGCACACAAATATAAAGCTTGTACGTACTGTATCGTGCACACACGAGCAACAACGTGAGCAACAACGTGAGCTTCAACGTCTCAACAATGGCAACACGTGACCTTCAGCACGCCTACACGGAAGCAACACGTGAGCTTTTTTTACAGGCACCAGCACGCCCACCTCCCCCCCGCCCGCCCGCCCTCCCGCCTCTCACCTCCAGCGCGAGGTCGATTCTCCCGTTCCACACGGCCGCCGCGGCGAGCGAGTTGAAGACGGCCACGTCCGGCTTCAACCCCCAGTCCACCATCCCCAGCACCACCCTGCAAGCATCGTCCAGCCGCCTCCGCCTCCCGTGCGCCTTCACCAGGGTCGCCACCAGCAGCGCGTTCGGACGACACCCCCCCGTACGCTCCCAGCGCCGGAAGCCTAAGTGGCCCACTCACTCCCAGCCCGCCCAGCCCACCGCCACTCCCAACCCCACCCCCGCCCGCACCCCCCTCCATCAACCCCACAGCCGCCGCCGCTGCCGCCGCCATCGCCTCCGCGCCGACCCCTCGCATCTGCAAAAATCGCTGACCCCCTGTCCCCTCCCACGAGGACGCCTCCAGCGCTGCCGCGTCTTCCGCGCGGGGCCCTTCTTTCAGGAGGCGGAACTCCTCGGGGAGTTCCACGCCCGAGGCGGTTGTTGTCGCGCCGGGGGACACCGTGTTCCCGCTACCCGTGGCGTTATTACCGTTGACGTTACCCCTAGCGCTACCGTTAGCGTCACCGATGGCGTTATTACCGTTGACGTTACCTTTAGTGTTACCGCCGGCGACAGCTTTAACGCTACGCTTGGAGCCGCCCTTGGGTTTCGAGGAGCTCGCGGAGGCGGTAGAGGCGCCGTCGGAGAGGCTGGGCCAGGGGGGAAGTTCGGGCCAGACGATGCCCGTCACGGCGTGGAAGGTCTCCACGGCCTTTTCGGGTTCCTTGCACAGGAGGTACGATATCTGTTTTCGCGGCGGCGGAGGCGAGGAGGGGGGGGGAGGGGGGGGGGGGGGAGTGAGGGGGGGAGGGGGAGAGGGAAGATAGGGAGAGAGAGGGGCAGGGAGGAAAAAGGAGCAGGGAAAGGAGGAGAAGGAGGAGAAAGTAGGGGGGAGGTGGAGCGGATATGGGGGGAGTTGGGGGGGGACGGGTTGAGGGAGTTGGGGGGGGGGGGGGAGGCGTTTAGGTCACACAAGCAAAGAGGTTTACCGCACACAACAAGAGGAGAAACCAAAAGCGCCGCATTCACTCCAGCGCGGTTTTCCGTCGGCCGACCAGTTCTTCACATGTGCGTGCGCACGCCGCGGGGTCGCTACACGCCGACGTCGAAACTTACAACGCACGGAACGAAAACGAAAAACGAAAACGTCATGCAGCAGCAACCCAGCAGCAGCAGGCGTAGAACGCTTCGCCCGGCAAGGACGGGTTTGAGAAATACGACTTTTCGCGTATAGCGGATCACCAGGAGCCCCCCCCGCACAACATAAAGAGGAGAACTAAGAACCGAGACCACTCCATATAACATTGGTTTTTGTAATTTCTTCGTCTTGCATTGTGAAGAGTCGGCTCCGTACTGCTCCGCGCCGACAAAATAAAAAACTACAATAATTTTTTCTCTCCCTCCTGGAAAAACCCCCACCGATCGGCGGGCCGCCCGACCGACCGGCCGGCCTAATGACCCGTCCCGACCCCCGCCCTTGCCCACCGCCTCCCTCCCCGCCTACCCCTAAACACCACATCCCACACCCCGCACCCCGAACCCCGCACCACGCACCCACGCACATGCCTCCAATGCACACGCATCTAACTCCCTGCACGCACTCACCAGCGCGCTGTTGAGGAACCTCGCGTTGATCTGCACCCCGGCCTTCTCCATGCCATCCAGCAGGTTATCCACCGCGATCGCCTGCCGCCTCAGCCCGTACGACCTCACCAGCGCCCCGCACCTCTCCAGGACGATAGTCCGAGCCTCCTCCTGCTGCCCCACCCCCGCGCTGGCCTCGGCCCCTCCGCCCCCCGCTCCCGCTCCCGCTCCCACCTCCCTGCTGGTGCTGGTGCTGCTGCTGCTGCTGCTGCTGCTGCTGCTGCCGCTGCTACCGCTGCTGCTGCTGCTGCTGCTGCCCCCGGAGACGACGAAGCCGGCGTTCGTAGCGGCGGCGATCGCGGCAGCGGTGGCGGCCGCCGCCGGGGACGGGCGGCGGGCGGGCGGGGGTCGTGACGGCGCCACCGTTTTCGCGGTAAGCCTTGAGGGTGCTGTCGATTGTGCGGTCCTCCCCCTGCTGCTCGTCGAAAGGGGAAGGGTTGGTCAGTGAGGGTTGGGATGGGTCGGGTTGGGTTGGGTTGGGTTGGGTTGGGTTGGGCTAGGTTGGGTTGAGTTGGGTTAAATTGAGTTGGGAATGACGGCAGCGGCAGAGCAAGAGGAGGCGGAGGAGGTGGAGGCGAAGGGGGACGAGGGTTTGGTACGTGGCCCGCGGGAAATCGAGCATGAAAACACCACCGATGTATCGTGAATATATACCACATATGTCACCTTGCCGCCAGATAAGTTATACAAGGAGCTTAAGAGTATTGGGGCGACGAGTGCTATGACGTCAACAATAGACTAGCCGGTAAACAAGAAGACATCACTCCCCCACACACACGCTCATCTCCTCGTTCCACCCCCCCCCCCCTCCCTTCCCCCCCTCCCAATAGTCCTCCTCTCTCCCCTCTTCCTTCTTCTCAACTCTTCCCCTCCCCTTCGCCCTCTCCTCGTTCTCCCCCCCCCCCCCTCTCCTCTCCTCCATCTACCTCCTCCCCACCCGCCCCCCTCTCCACCCCAATAGCAACCGTACCAAAATAAACAACACCAGAGACCAACAAAAATGAGGAACAAACCCCCCCAGCCCTTTTCTTCCTTCCTTCCTTCCCCCCCCTCCCTTTGTTTATTTTCTGCCTCACCGCTGAAGACGGGTCCGTCCAAGTTCCCATCTCGACGACGCGCTGAAACCTGAGGTTGATAGTGCCGCCGATGTGAAGCTCGATGGCGCTCGCCACGCCCTCCAGTCGCCTGTTACCGCGCCAAGCGAGATGAAGGGGGGGGGGGGGGGGAGGGGCGCAATAGGGGGGTAAGCAGTTGTGCGCACGATGAAGAAGGCGTTCGGGGGTAGGGGGAGAAGGGATAGGGAGAAAGCAGCCTGTTTCCATTCCACCCTATCGTATCTCTATCCCTATCCCATTCCATCCAATTCCATCCCAACTCATCCCATCCCATCCCATCCCATCCCACCCTATCCCATCCCATCCCATCCCATACCATACCATACCATACCATACCATACCATACCATACCATATCATCCCATCCCATCCCATCCCATCCCATCCCATCCCATCCCATCCCCTCCCATCCCATCCCATCCCATCCCATCCCATCCCAACCCATCCCATACCATCCCATACCATACCATCCCGTACCATACCATACCATATCATACCATACCATACCATACCATACCACACCATACCATACCATACCATATCATGTCATACCATACCATACCATACCATCCCTATCCCATATCATACCATAACATACCAGACCGAATCATACCATACCACCCAACTCCCCCCCCCCCCCCCCCCCCCCCCCTCGCCCCTTACCTGTATGGCCACATGACGTTTCCCAGGGAGCTGCCAACCGCCACCACTCGATCCCCCTGCTGCACCGCTCCGCTCAGGTCAGCGGGGCTGCCGGCAACCATCCCCGCCACAACAACGCCTTCGGCTTTTCCTTTGCGCGAGGGGTCCCAAATCTGCTCGAGAATCAGCCCAGGGGGCGTACGCAGGGTGACCTCGAAAGTCTGCGTCACGGACTTCTGGAACCTGGGATTCCCCGTAGAAGAGGCCGAGCATGCAGGCGCGAATCCGGCGGCAAGGGGGGGGTAAAGATATTGAGGGCAGGAGGGGAGAGGGGGGGGGGGGGGGGGGGGGGGCGGGGAGATGGGGAGGGGGGGTCGGCGAGGAGACAAATGTTTTAGATAGACTCGGGTACGCTGCCGCAAAGGAGGGGGGGGGGGGGGGGGGGGGTGTACTCATTGTCATGCATGACCGTAGTCGTATGACCATAGACCCCCGCATCTCCACAATGCCGGGACGGAGCACGTCGGGTTTTCACCGACCAGGCAGACATTGCGTGCACCAAGCGCGAAGCGCCGTGAGGTATTGGGCGAGTCGCATGAAGGGTGAGCTGCATCCTACGAAGAACCGCTTTTGAGGCGGATTTTCTTGTATATGGATGACAGCGTCAATGAATTGAGGGGGGGGGGGGCGACGCAAGTTGCTCACCGCATAGAACACCACGAGCCAAAACGTTCGCGTAGGTGCAATCTCGAATAGCAGAACAACCTCAACGCACCGAACCGCACCGCACAAAAAAAACGGGAGGGTGGGTGGATGGATGGATGGATGGATGGATGGATGGATTAACGGAGTGAATGGATGTGTTTCCTTTCGCCACTCCTCTCCCAATTGGTTTCCCTTTTACTACTCTTCTGCCAATCACCTCGCGGCGGCCAGCTGCTGCGGCTCCAGCCGTCTTTCGACGCGCAGCGTGACGGTTTCGGAAAACACCAGCCGCGTTCCCACCGCGGAGAGTATGCCGTCCACCGTGTTCTTCTCCCCACAGGCCGTCGCCAAGGGTCGCGCTTGTGGCCACCACTCGGTCGCCAGGTCTGCGCGACCCGCAGCAGTAGAACAAGCAGCAGCAACAGCCCGCAAGAGCAGCAACAGCAGCACCAGCAGCAGCACAAACAACGGCAGTAGGAGCAGTAGCAGCAGCAACAGCAGCAGCAGCAACAGTAGAAAGCAGCAGCAGCAGCAGCAGCAGCAGCAGCAACAGCAGAGGCAGAAGCAGAAGCAGAAGAAGCAGCAGCCAAAGCAGGAGCGGCAGCGGCAGCAGCGCCAGAAGCAAAAAATAAATTGATGAATGTAGAGCGCGACGGAGACAGTACGACAATGAGGGGTGGGCGGGGGGGGAGGGAGGGGGGAGGGAGGGTGAGGGGGTACCTCGACAAAAACCAAGGCAGTGCTAACCGAGCCAGCCGAGCCAGCCAACCGAACTCAAACCAACCGAACCCAACCTAACCTAACCCACACGCCAGGCGCCAAGTCAAGTCAAGCCCACAAGCCGATACAAGCCAAGCCCGGCCGAGCCGAGCCTAGCGCAGCCTCCCAGAGGAGTCAAGTCGATACGAGCCAAGCCACGGAACGGTTTTTTTTTTTAACGATGACGTACTCATCATGCCAATCTTGCGTTGCTACGCACGCACCGCGTGGCTGCGGTTCTAATGTTTATGTCGCCATCGAGGGCTGCTGCTGCTGCTGCTGCTGCTGCTGCTGCTGCTGCTGCTGCTGCTGCTGCTGCTGCCGCTGCTGCTGCTGCTGCTGCTGCTGAGACGCAATAACGATAACTACTGGAGTGCCCTGATCTGCTCGCCGAGTGTAAACTCTTATTGGCGTGCTCTGATATATTTTTTTCTTCATCACTTTTACTTTCCAGCCCACTCGTAGGAGGTTTTACCCTCGACGATCTTCTGGACAAGCCGTGGTCACAGGTGTCGTCCCTTCTCACCCCCCGAAACGTGCCTTTTATTTTTTGTCGCGCATAGGGTTCAGCATTTCCACTGCTCGTCGGTTTTCATCGAATGTAGCCAACTCACGCTTTCGCGCTTTCCGCCTATCAATTTTTTATGCAAAAAAAAGTCCTATGAGCATGCACTCGGTGAGACCTGAACCCACGAAACTGATCTTGACAGGCACGCGGACCACCTACCAAGCCACTGTTGTGCAGTAGCTGCACCTCTAAGTTTCAGCACCCCCCGCATCGTACTCAATTAATCACCCCTTACGGTCAGGAGGTGTACCATTACTCCACGGTTACACCGTACCCGGTACATGCGAGTACACACTTGAAAAAAATATCATCGAAAACCTTCACAACTAAGGGCGGAACACCAGGCTCCCGGCGGCCCAGCTACGAGTACGTACGATTGCATAAGCACACCTGACTCCCTGAAGCATGGCGCTGGACCCAGGGCGCACCTTCGACACGCAAACGCCTCCCTGACACTCGCTGAGGTCCAAGCCCAGGGGCTAAGAGTAAGACGGGAGGAGAGGAAAACGGGTGAGGTCACCGATGCAGTCAGCCGCACGAGGAGAAGGCGGAGGAGGGGAGGGGGGGGGGGGTGGTGGGGAGGGGGCGGGAAGGGGGCGTACTCGTTTGTTGCTTGCCTCAGTCATTCGACTATAGACCACGCTCCCCTTTCGAGACGGAGCACATCAGGTTCTCGCCGACCAGGCAGACATCGATAGCGCCACGCGCGATGCTCCGTGAAGGGGGAGCCGCATTCTAGTCAGAATCGCTTGTGAGGCAGCGGACTTTCTTCCATACGGATGACAGCATCGAATGAACTGATTGGGGGGAAAGTAGGGCGGGGGGTGTGTACTCGATATCATGCATGGCCGTAGTCATATGGCGATAGAACCTCGCATCCCGACAATGCCGGGACGGAGCACATCAGGTTTTCACCGACCAGGCAGATATGCTTGCACCAAGCGGGGGGGGGGTAAGGTGTCAAGCGGAAGGCCGCATCGAGCTATATACCAGGCGTACGACGAAACAACAGCAGTAGGAATCAGTACTGCTATCACACGCATACTGCCCCCCCCCGACTACGCAAGGGTGGAATCAGACGAATAGGGACCAGTGCATACTTACTTCTGTAGCACTTTCTGTAACAGTATAAGTAGAATAGCATGCGAATACCGATGTAATAGTGTAAATAAACGCCGAAAAACGGGCTTGAACTGCATATAGAACTACACTACTGTCAACAGCCTACGCAAGTACCAGGTGCACGGGATGGTCGGGGGCGGGGGGCAGGGGCGGGGGGTTGAGGGTGGAACGGACAAACGAGCGAGAGATGGTTGGACGAGAGTTTTTACGTACGCATGTCGATGGTATCACGGCGCAAAGGCGTGTCGTTGCCACTGCTCGTGACATGACGTCCGCACCGCATCTCAAAACAAGCCGAAACGGAATCACAAAGAGACTGCATTCGGTGTCGAAAAGTAACCTGTCAAGTACGTGCCGGACGGTTGCACGCGCCACGTACTACGGTAAAAATACCACACGTATAATAATATCACACTGCAATCGTGGCAAAAGGTGTCATACCGCACCCTATTCGACCCCGACGCTGAGGCGTGTATGTTTTACCTCCCTTTCGCGCCGTGGTTTTTGCGTCTGCCCCCCAAGTTAGCCGCGGCTTATCAATCTACTGTTGTATTGGCGCACATCGCATTGCACTGTCGCCGCTTGCTTGCTGAACGCACTTACCGCTCGCTGTGACAGCTGTCCCACGCGTACACTCGCTGCAATACGAAGAGTTTCGCAAACTTGACCAAACAGAGAAAGGCCGAGATAAACTGAGATAATTCTGGTGATTTTCATATTTAGCAAGTACGTATCTGGTACCCGTGTGTCAACAAACCACCTGGTATAATCGAGAAACACGTCGTGCAAAAAAAATGACCACTACTCGGACTATCGACACGTACTTAATGTGTTGTCTCAACACGTACCGACAGCAATAGTTAGCAGAGCCCTACTTCAAACTCCTTAACCCTCACCCCTTCCTCGTGGGAGGGGCAAGCAAGATCAACGGCGTTTCCTTTCGATTATATTCTACCGGGGACGGTTGGTAGACAAGTACCGGCACCTGGTACGGGACACCTGATGCTGTTCATAAGATTATTATAAGTCAAATACGAGTACGTATGATATCCTTCGCGATAAAACGGCAGCATCAGCCTACTCTCACATAGGGGGCTGTACCATAGAGCGGGGGGGGGGGGGGGGGGGGGAGGGGGGGGGGAAGTCCGAAGCAGCAACTACTGCCGTAGAGCACAAAAAGAAACCACCAGTGACATCGGCAATTGCAAGGGCATGCTGCAGCAGTCAGTAGTACGTGTTGTGTACCAGGCAAACACTCTGTCTCAACACGGCAAGACCGTTTGAATGCTGATGTTGATATCCAACTATTAATATCAATATTTACGGGCGGGACCATCGTAAATAGGACCTACGTTCCAAACAAAAACCTACCTGGTACACATTTACTCATTTTTACTAACAATAGCAGGTCCTTTTTACTACTGCTGTATGGTCCCCCGTAATATCAATAGCCCTTACAATTCCTGACAAGAGCGGTGCAGCAGTACCAGGTACCAGGCACAGCACGACGAACACCTCTCGCGACTGGCAGCTGCTTGAAACAGGTCGGTCGAGTGGGATCTCCGCTCGCTCCACCTGTGTACGTACACAGCAGTCACACCAACGCCACGGCAGGCAGACGGCTACAACCACGCGGGTCTACAACAGCACACAAACCCCCAAAGACTCTCATGGGTCTTCCTTCGTTGTCACCCCCCAACCCCTACCCCTGTGCTGACCCCAACCGAACAACAGGTGCCAAATACCGGTCCAACATCATGCAACGTGCCAGGTACTCGTCTACTTCCGCAAAAGTGCTACTGCTACTGCTGCTGCTGCTGCTGCTGCTGCTTTCTTTCCAGCTCTCCACCGGGGTTATGCGACCAACCTGCTTGATTTTCACGTCCGCCGTGTACACGCCGCGCCTCAGGTCCACGCGCCACACAGGGACCTCCAAGCCGGCCACGGCCTTGCGCCGATCCCACGACCCCTGCCCTTCCGTCTTCGGAGTCCACGAAACGACCTCCTGTCCAACCGCCACCGATCGTTCCCCCCCGTCGCCACCGCTGCCGCTGAGCCCGACAGCAAACTCGTCCCGCCGCGTCACCCCCGTCTCACCCCCGGCATTCGCCCCCTGGCTGCCCGAAGCGCGCCGTGCGCCGGGCTTTGATGGTGGCGGGGGCGCTGCTGAGCGGACGTAGGACCACTGTTGTTGCTGCTGCTGCTGCTGCTGCTGCTGCTTCCTTTGTGATGAGCGCTTCCAGGAACCGTCTGGCTGCTGGAACTCTCCCGAGAAGCCGCCCTGCCCCGCCCCCCGCCCCCCTCCTCCTCCTACTCCTCCTCGTTGACTTCCGGCCGCGGAGATCATTCGGAGGACCCTCGACGGAGAGCGGCAGAAGCCTTCGATTGCGCCGCCACTGCCACAGCTACCACCGCTACCACCGCTGCCACCGCGCAAGTCGCCTTGGAAGCTTGACCGACCGCTGACACATCGCCCCCATGTGTCGGATTGAGCGGCGGCTCCTCCTTGTCGTATCGCGCCGCCTCCGCCGCCGCCGGTGCCACAACCCCCGCTCAGAGGGCGGCCTCCTGTAGCCCATCGGCGAGGAGCATCGACGCCCGACGACACGAACGCGGTCTCTCTTCGACGCAATGGACACTTCTCGTTGTGGCTCGAAGAGGACATTGCGGGAGTGGAAGAGGCAGCGCCCGTGGCTGAGGTGGTGGCAGTGGCAGCGGCGGTGGCAGCAGCGGATGCTGTCGAGGAAGCGAGCAGTACGGAGGCGGCGGTGACAAACCTGGCGCCTCGCCGACTGCGACGTTGTTGTCTAAATCTGCAAATGCTACCGCCGCCCGTCAGCACGGGCTTAGGCACCTCCTCCTTCTCCTCCTTGTCCGCCCTCTCTCGTCGTCGTCGTCTCGATCTGGTACACCCCTTGCACTCCCCATGTCGGTCCACCAGCGAGCACGTCGCATCCGACGCGCCGCTCGAGTGCTGCTGCGCTGATGATGCCTGCTGTTGACGCGGCGGCGCTATAAATCGGCGCATGTGCTCCACCTCCCTGGAGAGGGACGCGACCACTGCTTGCCTGTGGGGCCCAGATCCCGGGGCGAGTCGCGCTCGACCTCGTGCCGCGCTGGTGTGCTTCATCAAAGGGACGGTCTCGGTGCTGTCGCAGAGCAGCTCTGCGTGCTGTTCTGATACGTTTGACTCGGTTCCTACCTCTGACACACAAAAAAAACTGCATCGAGTCATGTCACCTCGGTTTTCCGCAACTTTCAGTGGCGTTCTTGCGAAGTACTTGATGTTTGGATCACTCGAGCTGAGAACTGAGCGAGCCATCAGCCTGCTGCTCTTCAGCTTTTGTGCTGGCTCGGCAACATGTCTCCTCCTTACGTAGTTGGAGTGGACGGAGGCACCGAGGGAATTCGCGCGGGTGTATTCGACACGGAAGGGAAGGCATTAGCCTTTGCCAGCTGCCCGTACGGAACGAAATTCCCTCGGCCTGGATGGGCAGAACAAGTGAGAGCCCCCCTGAACAAGATTTTCTGACGCCGCCCACGTCATGCTTGATTTTGATGTTTTGGGTCAAAAGTTAAACAAGACAAAATATTGTTCTTCTTGTGTCCTTGGTGCGCTTGTCGGTTGTGCTTTAGTCAGTTTTAGCTGCAACTGCTGTGGTGGCCCCTTTCCGGCTACGTGCCGCCTGTGCCTGAAGCAATATCTCCGTCGCTTGCCGTTTTCCGTGTGTCACGACGATGGCGACAAGGCGACACGGCACATGATCACAAAGAAACGGGAAAACGCACGTTGCGTTACGCCCGCCCTGGCTGTTGCACCTTTGAACGCTATGTCGTCTACCGTCTACCAGCTCTTGACGTAGGATACAGATACAGCAGCAGTAGGTGTCACAGCCAAATCCACGTGCATAACCGTCGGCGCGTCGTCGAGGCATCGCGATCGTCGCTTCGCACTGCTGAGCAGTAGGTACACAGCTGGAGATGTTTTCCTCGTCGTCTTGAATCCCGGCAGAGATCAGAGCTCTCCAGCCTCCGGCCAGAGGGCTCGCCAGCCGCGAACGAGCGGGCTCGAGAGCTTCGAGAGCTCTTCGACTCAACTGCTGTAGCTAAACAACCTGCCATCATGGTCACGTGGTACCGCTGCAGAGTGCTAGGTACCAGGTACTCGCACCAGTTATATGATAGCCCTCTGCTCAGCTGCTGCTGCTGCTGCTGCCGCTGCTGCTGCTGCTGCTGCTGTTGTTTGTTGTGTCAAGACTTGAAGACCCAAGAGAACAACGCAGGGGACGAAATGCCTGGTATCGTATTATTGTGCTACCACAGCAATCATGCATTCCTATGTTACCCGGCGTCCCCGGTGGCTTGGTAGGTGGTCCGCGTGCCTGTCAAGATCAATTTCGTGGGTTCAAGTCCCACCGAGTGCATGCTCATAGGAACTTTTTCTTGCATAAAAAATTGATAAGCGGAAAGCGCGAAAGCGTGAGTTGGCTACATTCGATGAAAATCGACGAGCAGTGGGAATGCTGAACCCTATATGCGCGACAAAAAATAAAGGCACGTACCGGGGGGGAGAAGGGACGACACCTGTGACCACGGCTTGTCCAGAAGATCGTCGAGGGTAAAACCTCCTACGAGTGGGCTGGGAAGTAAAAGTGATGGATAAAAAAAAAAAAAAAAAAAAAATACTGCTGCTGTACCAGCTCTTCATCATTTCCGCTCCGTTTTGGTATCCCTTATGATGTTCCAACGGTGATATCCTAAAGGTATCCTACTCATAGCGGTGTCGTCCCAAAGATATCCCTACAGTAAATGTGCCCTGCATCCTACGTAACAGCGCGTAGTGGATGCTGTGGCGAGTAGGCCATTTATCTCCGATGACGTGGCTTGGATGCACGCCGTACTCGTAGGTCTTGGTAGCAAATTGTTCACAAGCCATCGAAATATCAAAAGAGACGCGATATGAAACCGGTTGCATACATGAGCTACCCGTAGTGCTCGTTAAGAATTCGTACGATATGCGGTGTCGATCCTTCTGCTCACTGCTCTTTTTCTTTCTTTAAGTACTCCCAAGACGGTGTTGTGCAAGACGGGGGAGGAGGGGGGACAGCGCTTATAACCTCGTCCCAACCCAGAAGCCCCCCCCCCTATCCTCACGCGCGAAACGCCGCTTCTTCTGTGCGGCAACAGACACCTAAGGCTTCGGAGGTAGGGGTGGCTGTAAAGGAGTGGTGGTGGCCCCGAGTCTGGCGAAAAAAACACGAACAAGACCAAAGTAAAACATCCCCCTACCTTATTATAGCAACTCCCTGGCTCGCCTCTGACCTCGTGCCACGCCTCAATCGATTGTACCGCCGTATCAAACATCGCGAATAGCTCATAGTCTATGCAGCAGAAACCCCTGCTCAACTCCCTCCCTCTCCCTCCCCTCCTCTCCCTCCCCCCCCCCCCGATCGAACGACATTAACACTCCTCCAGTAGATCCGCGATCGCACACCCCCACCCCCGCGTTCAACCAAACAACACAAAATAACCTGGAATAAGAAACGGCGCCTACCTAGCCCCCCTCCGCCCTCAACAACGCGAAGCTTGCTACAACCAGAACCGGCGACTACCTAACCCCCCCTCCCCCCCCCCCCCCGTCTCTCGCGTGTGCCTCGTGTTATTTTGCTCGACGGCGTACCCCCGTCCAAGGACCCCGACGACTGGTGGGATGGAGCGGGCAATGCTATCAGGGAGGCTGTAGAGAAGTCGGGCGTGCCCTCCGAGGAAATTGTGTCGATTGGGCTCGACACCACCTGCTGTTCTGTTGTGGCACTCGACGGCCGCGTGAGTCGCCCCCCCCCCCCCCCCCCCCCCTACTCGCCCAACATCTCGCGGCGCTTCGCGCTTGGTGCAAGCAATGTCTGCCTGGTCACTGAAAACCCGACGTGCTCCGTCCTGGCATTGTACGCGATTCGAGGGTCTACGGTCATGTGACTACGGTCGTGCACGATAATGAGTACACCCCCCCCCCCCCCCCCCCTGAGTCGCCCCTCCCCCCGTTGTAGTCCGTCCTCATGGCGGCCTATGTAACCGCCTACCACTATGTTCATAAATATAGGTATACTTTGTACTAAATATTAATATAAACATGTTATTCATATTTCGGGACACAGAGTGGTAATATTTAGCGGCCCAGGCGGTGGTGAGCCGCCTGCCCTATGTATCCCGCTGCGAAAGAGTATTGCAGCAGTGGCTGTGCGGGGCCAGAACGGTGGCGGCCGTGGTCGCTGCCGAAAGCAGCCGACGATTTCACGCGTTGACGGTGAGCGTGAAAGCGCGATGAGTCAACCCTGGAATGGTGGTCAACGTAATGCACCACCCTTGCGGGAGCGGGGGCGGGCGCTCAATCAGCCCCCCCCCCCCCCGCTTTGGTGTAAGCAAGGTCTTGTCTGGTCGGTGAAAAGTCGACGTGCTCCATCCCGGCATTGTAGGGGATGATGCGAGAGGTCTCTTGTCATACAACTGCAGCCATGCATGCATGATACACACCCACCCCCCCGGTCGGCCGGCCGGGAGGCTTCACCGAAACATTTCCTGTCTTACCCGGTGACACCAACTTGACGTCGCGCGGATGACCTCCCATGGGTCTAGGCCGGTCGGACCCGCGCTCCGCACGGGCTTCAACATGACGGAAACGACGACGAGGACGACGACGACGATTTTACCGAAGACGGCGTTCCCCCCTTTCCCCCCTCTGACCCCGGCCATTCCTTTCGAACCCCTCCTGCTTGTTTCCCTCACCGTTGTCGACACACCAACCTCGTGCCCGGGCACGGCTTGCTGCCGACAGGGCAACCCCTTGCGACCCTCCCTGCTGTGGATGGACATGCGGTCGGCGGGGTGCGCGGAGCAAGTGGCCGGCACCGGCGACGCCGCCTTGGGGGTGAACTCCGCGGGCGAGGGGCCCGTGTCGGCGGAGTGGATGATTCCGAAGGTACCATTAAGATTGGCCTCTGTTTGTTGTGGTGAGATATTTTTGTAGTGCACGATATAGCAACCAAGGCAAGATCATATGTACCGGGGGGGGGAGGGGGCGGGGGAGGGAGAGCGACCCGCGGCCCACAGCCTGTTTCACAAGAATCGCTGCTGAGTGGGATGACGTTTTACGAGAATTGATTTGCATCTCTGACGATTCCCACTTCACGAGAGCTAGATCGTTCTGAGAGCAGATAGAGTCCTGATCTGTATGATCTGTATGATCTGTATGATAGGTATGATATGTATGATCTGTATGATCTGTATGATCTGTATGATCTGTATGATCTGTATGATCTGTATGATCTGTATGATATAGCTCATGTTGTCAGGTGGGAGCGTATATAAGCTGCATGGTAAAACCAGGTATAGGGTATGTTTTTCGGGTTGGATATGTACTCGACCAAGATCCTGCGCAACCTACAATTAACGGCAGGTCAAGATCTACGGTAGATTACGTAAATCGAGATACGTCCACACTTCACCCTTTTAGTGCCGCGGTGTGCATGAAGCTAGTTTTGACTCTATTTCCCAAGTGTTTGTCCCCCACAGTGGGACTACAGTTCCTAGACGGGTGAAAGAGTGAAGAATAAAAGCCAACCAGGTATATACAAAAACCAGAGCGGTGCGGCAGCACAGCTTCGAGCTCAGCAGGGCTGCTTGTTTCCTTCGGTCGGTGAAGCTGTGCGTGCAGCTGATGGTGGCTACGTTGGGCCTGCCTAACCCCTTCGTTTTCATTTTCGTGTGTGTGTGTGTCCATGGCTTGAAATTATTAGACGCGAGTCGACGAGGGAAGTGCTAAACCCTTCTCACGATAAAAATTGCGAGGCGTGTACAGTAGCCGGGGGGGGGGGGGGGGGGGGGGGGGGGGGGAAGAGTCTACTATGTAACTCCAGATCTGAGCTGGAGAAGGAAGAGCGAAGATAACAAATGGGATAGAAAAATTATGAAAAAAATACGTGAGGCCGTGTTCGTTTTCCTCTCCGGAAAGAATCCTCTCCTTGTAGCGGAGGGCGTAGTATGCCACACGGATGGCTCCCTCGGTGCCGGTGGGAAGCTGCGTAGGAATCCGTAGTGATTTATGGTCCTATCTCACATTTTTTCGATGGTGATGCTCGGTTTTTGTTTTCCTTTTTTCGAAAACGGCCTGCCTCTTCTTGGCAGCGTGTGTATTTGTGGGCGTACATATGTGTGTGTATGTCGTACCGTTGCCTGCCGCCCACTGGCGTGGCCGTGGCTGTCTGGGTTTGTCCATGGTTTCCGTCGAACCCGCCCGTTCTGCGGAACGGTCCACCTTGGGGCCGTAAACACATAGCACGCACCTGGTGACCGCAGGAGGAGGAGGAGGTACGAGGAGGGGGGAGTGTTGGCAGAAGAGGAGGAGGAGGAGGAGGAGGAGGGGGGAAGGCGTGGTCAGACAGCGCGAGCAGTCGGCGGCCTTGTATGCATGCCCCACAAGCGCCGCCTCTTCAGCACCCGACCAAAGCGCTATATGACAACGTACCACTACTAGCGAGCGCACTCACTCCCCCCCCCATGGTTGACTCGCCCCCCCCCCCCCCCCCGTGTTCCACCAATGGTTGCTCCCGCCCGTCTCTCCCGCTCGCACCGCAGGCGCTATGGCTTAAACAAAACGAGCCAGAGCTGTTCGCCCGAGCCGAATTCATCTGCGAGTACCAGGTGCATGCCTCCTCTGCACGAAACCGCGCGTAGCTCGCAGAAAAAAAGGACGAGAGTTGCAACCCCATCTCGTCCCCCCCCCTCAACCCTTTCTCCGTTTCGTTTTCCCCCCGCACGGGTGATGAAGTCGTCTTGTTCCGCTCTGCGTTCGCTGGTTGCCTCGGTGCGCGATCATGCAGTTGAGTGTGCTGAAAGTGCTCTCGCAGCGGGGTGCACGGGCGCACCCGGCGCCGTGTTTTTTCTTCCGTCGATACCATAAGAGCGGTGCCCGCGAGTGAAGGTTTGCGTTGCTTTTTGTAGTATTTTTTTTGCTGCGCAGTTCAGTGCCGGCGACCTTCGTGGGTCGCGGCAACGACCGCCCTTCCTTACGCTGAACCAAACAGATTCAGGCCTTTCTTCTCACCCTCACCCTTTTTTTTTAGACGGCGCGCCCTTCACCGGAATCGCGCCTGATCTGACGCTTTCTTGCCCAACCCCCTACCCCCCTCGTCGCTGCCGCCGCCCTCATCACCCCCCCCCCCCCCCCCCCCCCCCCCCCCCCCCGCCCGCCCTCCCACCCTATATCCGAAACCCGCTCCCTCGCTGTTCGTCCTCGCGATACCATACTTTGGGCGGACGAACGTCTGGATGACCGATCGACCCACCAGGACTTCATGAACTTTCGGCTGACCGGAAGAATGGTGGCCTCGGTAAACAACGCCTCCGTAAGGTGGCACTACTCCACCACCGAGGGCTGGCCGGTGTCGCTGCTGCACAAGCTCGACCTGTGTGAACTTCAGGTGCGTGCGCCTCGTGTTCCAGGGGGGATGATGAGATGAAAATGGCTCGCGCGGGGGGGGGGGGGGGGGGGGGGGGGGGGGGGCGGGGGGGGGGGGGGGGGGGGGGGGGGGGGGGGGGGGGGGGGGGGGGGGGGGTGGGCACCAGTTCCGCCATCCTTAGACCGGTGTCACGTAGGTGCGTGTGGTCGCGGGCAGGGTCCTCATCGAACGCTGTGACACTTTGCGTTTTTCTTCATTTCTCCGGTGGTTTGCGCCACGGGAGTTCCAGCTAGAATAGGCGTTTTTAGTGCAGTCATGAATACGTCGCCCCAGGCTGCGCCGCGACACTCCAGGAGAGTGCAATTGCCCAGCCAGAACAACACCCCCCGTCCCCTCTCCCCCCCCCCCCGGTATCTGTGCGGGTTTCAGACTAGTCTAGTTAGTCAACGCGGTGGGACAGGCGGTCCTTTCTCCCTTCGCATCACCCTCGTCGTTGAGTTCGTTGCTGTGGGAAATGGCCGAGAGACGTACGGTGACCGCGTCTCACTTAACAAAGGGTCGTGGTTGGTTTCGATCGCTATTATAGGAGAAATGGCCGAGAGACGTGGTCGCGCTCGGCGACGTCGTCGGCGGCCTGTGCCCGGAGGCGGCTGCGCACCTGGGACTGAGGGAGGGTCTGCCCGTCGCGCAAGGAGGCGCCGACGCCTTCGTGGGCATGGGTGAGCGACTGAAGAGGCTTTTTTTTGCCCCCCCCCTCCTCCCCCTATCTCTTTTTCAGAATTGCTGGTGCCTGGCAGCCGTGAACACAACGAGGATGGGGTCGTGCGCGTCACAGCAAGGCTGCGGTAGTTGCGCGAGTATTTTTGCTGCTGGTGCTACTTACAACCGGTGTGATTTTGAGGCCCATTTGTCGTTGTCGCTGTGTCTTTTTTTTTTGTCCCCCCCCCCCCGCATGAGCGTTCGGAGGGGGGGGGGGGGGAGTTGGGCGTGTAGGGTGGTGTCCTGAAACATGTCCTAGATCGGTGCTGGTTGTACGGCTCCCACCCGGTAACGTGAGCTAGAGCATACAAATCATATAGATGAGGAATGTGTTTGTCCTAACTTATCTAGATCATCGGGTAGGAATGATCTGTAGATGATATGTCTCATCTGTCGGAGGTGTGAAACGTTTCCATACAGTAGCCTGTGTGGGGGGACGGCCTTTGTTTTCTACGCTTCCCCTGCCAAGACATTTTTTCAATCAGAATCCAGGAACAAAAAAGACCAGCAGCAGCAGCAGAAAATCAAAGAACACGGCGGTGAAAAAGCTACTACTGCACAGTATTAGGGGGGGACCATAGTAAATAGAACCAAATATTGTTCGTAAAAATAGGTAAATATATAGGTTTTTGTGTGTACCGCAAGTCCTATTTACTATGGACCTCCGTGATAAATACATCAGACTATTTTTTTTGTGCAGTTTTGCGCAGGCCCTCCGGCGACGGTTCTTAACCCACGCAAGGGTCTCAACAGATCGTTAGGAGCAAGAATTATTGATGTTGTTGTGTGTCTGTGTGTGTGTGTGTTTTTTTTTTTGTAGTTTTGCGACCGTCAAAATCACCCAATCCCAAAAACGATTTTGATAATAGCCCGAGAAAAAAAAAAAAAGAACGGCTCCATCTTGTTCATGGAAGAAGACTTCGGCCGTCGATAGATAGTCAGCTAGCAGAAAATTCGATTCCGGGTCGCGCGCAACAAAAAAATCTACAGATCGTGATACGGTAAGCAATCCCTTCGGACACAATCCAGGGTCAACAGGAAAAAACGTACAAGGATAGTATCCGATTTAGCTGTGTGCTAAAAAGCTTACCGGGTATGCACTTCATGGTGGTGTGCGAGCAACGACTTCTTTCCCTTTTTTTTTTCCCCCATCCCATTTACTGTCCTCGCCCTACTCTCCCGCTCCCTCCCAGCAGTACTATTACGGGGGGGGGACCATAGTAAATAGGACCAAATACTGTCAGTAAAAATACTCGAATATATAGATTTTTGTGTGTACCGCAGGTCCTATTTACTATGGCCCCCCGTAGTAATAGCTCAAATCCCGGTTCGCACACGTAGCGGGCGCTGCTCTTGGTGCCTTGGTTATCATCGGGGGAAGAGTGCAACATTTTCTTCCCTCGTCTACTCACTGATGGGCGTTCATCACAAGTTGTTGTATGTACCTATCACGGGGGGCCATAGTAAACGGGACCAAGTGTTGTAGTAAAAAAAAGTTAAATACATAGGTTTTTGTGTGTACCGTAGGTCCTATTAACTATGGTCCCCGAAATAGTACTGAAGCCTGTGCACTGAAATAAAACTGCAGTGCATCCACCTCATGGTGGGCCTTTTGGTTGAGCCGCCATATATGCTGAAGCCGCAGACAAGTCAGTGGGCGGTGACCAATTGAGGCGTGCTGCTACTGTAGCGCGACGCCGTCGATATTTCGCCCCGCCCCGCTTGGGTGGCCGGTACCCCCCCCCCCCCCCCCCCCCCCCCGGGAAATAGACGAGTGTGACATGGAGGAGTTTGATACACTAGATGGCAGCAAGAAAAACGATCGCTATCCTAGGGGATAGATAGTGGCCACAGGCAGCGTAACAGGAAGGGGATAAGATTGGCCAAAAAGTTTCCGTGTAATATATGGAAACAACGTAGTGAGCGCCCAAATTTCGGAGGTGTCTCTGTTAGGAGTAGGAACGGTGCTCCGTCTCGAAAGGGATGCGTGGTCAATGGTCAAATGACTAAGGCAAGCAACAAATGAGTACGCCCCCCCCCCCCCCCCCCCCCCCCTGCATGCTGTGGGCGTAAAAGCATCCTAGTGAAGACATTGATTAAATGTAGCATACCATTGCGCGTACCGAATCGAGGGATTCTCGATATCTTGTGGGGTTTTCTATATACACTGTTCGATGTCTTCACAAGGGGTTTCGTACGCCCACTTTGTGCAGGGGGGGGGGGTCCCGGCCACCTGTGGCGCCAACGCTCCCCTGGCAAATAGCAACCCCCCCCCCCCCCCCCCCCCCCCCCCCCCCCCCCCCCCCCTAGTAGTTTGTAGCTCACCCTACCTGAAACTTGCCGAACACCTCACGGCGCTTCGCGCTGGGTGCAAGCAATGTCGGCCTGGTCGGTGAAAACCCGACGTGCTCCCTCCTGGGATTGTAGGGATGCGAGGGTCTATGGTCATACGACTAGGGCCATGCATGATATCCAGTAGAACCTCCCCCCCCTCCGCCGCTCCGCGCACGCCGTTCGCATGTCTCCTCCTTCTACACATTGCCATGATGGGATGTCGCACTCAACCAAGCAGTCGGCCTCGGGGTGGTGAAGAGTGGCCAGCTGGCGATGTTGACAGGGTCCTCCCACCTCCATCTGGGCCTGACGGACGACCGGTGCGCAAGCTGCCAACGTAGCAGCAGCCGCGGAAAAGCAAGAGACGGACGGCTGCCTTGCTTGATTTGCAGGCAGAACCGTAAGAAATGATCGACCTGCCGCATGCGGACCCTGAAATGACCCCCGCCGCCGCCGCTGCTGCTGCTGCTGCTGCTGCTGCTGCTGCTGCTGCTGCTGCTGCTGCTGCTGCTGCTGCTGCTGCCTATAACCCATGTATTATCTTCTGAAAATGGCAACCCTCACGAGTTCCAATTCTTTTTTGTTCCCCCAAAAGCTTGGGTTGAGTGCCAAAGGCGGATTGATCCCTTCTAGTGTGACAGTCCCTTTTTGGAGACAAACCACTCAAATTTTTAAGCAGTTTGTCCCCCAATACGGGACTGCAGTCCTACTGTGAAAGGGTTAAGTTGGCCCGCGTTCGGTCGCACGTTTTGTGCCCGCGCCTGTGTGTGTGTGTATGACCCCGGTTCGAAGTTTGAACACCCGCCCCCGCTCTGGCCCCCCTCTGCCTGGTTCGGTGAAAACCCGGACATGTCCCGTCGCGTTATTGAAGGGATGCGAGGGTCTATGGTCATACGGTTACGGCCATGCATGACATGAGTACACCTCCTCCTCTCCCTCTCCCTGGTTCGGTCACGACGACGGCACCCGCCCATTGATGGCGCGTCCGCCCGCAGGTGCTTGAGGGGTCCCGGCATGTGGGGCGCCTACCCTGACGCCCGTCCTCCCGGGGCTAGGTGTTGTAGAGGGCGGGCAGACCTCCACGGGTAGCGCTGTCGCGTGGTTCCGGCGTCTCGTCTCGGGCGGTGAGAGGAAGAAACAGTTCACGGCGTTGTTTTGTGTGTGCTGTCCTTCTCCTCTCTCATCTGCCCCCGGTGCCCCGTTCCTTGCCTCCCCCCCCCGGTCCCCGTCCCCTGCCCCGTTCCCCGCGTATACACGCCTCTTCTCTGTTTTCTCTGTTGGTGTGACGCGTGGTACGTGCGATAGGGGTATAGTATAGTATAGCAATTTTTGCCTCGCAAGGCGAGTATTTGTGACTGGTGAGGCTTTGTCAACTGGGGAATTACCCAAATGTCACTGGGATTTTGGCATGAAAATTCGACAGATAGACCTCTGCCGTTGGCCATGGGAGGAATTGTTTTTCTCGTCGGATCAACCGTACGAATGTTCCTTAAAAACCGTGCTTTGGTTAGATATACTGGGCTCTTCTCTCCCCCCAAGAGAAAAGCCTCAGAAACTTGCAGGTGCACCCACCCCTGCCGTTGCGGGTGGGTTGTCCGGCGCGGGTGGGTGTCGTGACTAGTTGTTGTAGTGTGTACGGTATGGGTTTTTTTGTTGCTGTCTGGCTGGGTGTGTCGCAGGTCGTTCGCCTTGGCAAATTTTGGGTTCGTTTTCTTTTTCGCGTCTTGTGTTTTTTTCGGGTTTTTGTGTGTCTTGTGTGTGTTTTATTGTGTGTGTGTTTTTTGTGGCTTCGTCGAGTGGAAAATATACCTTGCACTAAGTGCAGCGAGACCGAGTCGAACTGGCAAGGTATACATTTTGTTGGTTCGGAGGGATAACATGGTACTCTGCCCAAGTCACGCGACTAGGTAGGCTTGTTGGATAGTGTTTTATAAATAGCCAACAGGCTTTGTGTTTTGTGTTTAGTGCTCTGTGTTTTTTCGTGTCCTGCACTTTGAGTTTTCTGTGCATCCTCGGGTGGGTAGGTGACTGCGCGGCGGGTGCTTTTATTTTTTTTCACGGGGGTTAGCGGGGGAAAAACGAGGCCCTAAGCGCTGCTTTCCAGCCGCCCGTGGCTGTGTCGGCATGATGTGATGGACAGGAGCGCGTGGGGGGAGATGCGTGAGGAAGGGCAGACCCGCCGGATATCGGCCGTAGCGTGGAACGGTCGCTCCTTGTCCCCGGTTCGACGAGCAGCTCATCTGGGCCGACGTTACGTGGAACAGAAGTTGGCGCGTTCGACAAGGGCCGGAGCTTTGCTTCGCGCTTGGTACGGTTTCACGATGGGAGAGTTAGATCGCTGCTGCGGTAGTTCGTGGGAATCGGTTTGACGATTGTCGGACCCTGAGAGAGTGGCTGTTGTGAACTTATCGGCGCTTGACGACAGCGCAGTTACTGTGAGCAACCGTTTTCTCTCTTTCTCTCTCTCACCCTCTCTCTATTTCTCTCTCTTTCTCTTTCTCTTTGGCTCTCTCTCTCTATCTCTCTCTCTCTCTCTCTCTCCCTCCCTCTCTCTATCTCTCTCTATCTATGTCCCTCCTGTTTGAGTCACTGTAGGGTCTGGAGAGGGTGGGCTTGTGTCGTACGACACGCTCAACGAGGAGGCGAAAGCCGTACCGATCGGCTGCGAAGGATTGGCGAGTGCACACCGGTTGTGGCCTCCGACATGCTCCGCGGACTTTCTTTCACATGCCTCCCCCAACCCGCAACCGCGCGCGCGCAACAGTGTGCGATTGGAGGGAAGTTTTGCGGCGTCCTTGGACAGCAAAGAGTGCCCGATGCGTTAGTCTCTTTTACTTACCCTAGGCGGTGCCATAGCGTGCTTTGAAGGATAGGACGCAACATACATGTCGACCTGGCAACGGAAGTCGTGCAACCTCTCCCCCCCCCCCCCCCCCCCCCCCTCTTGCCCCTCCCCCACTAGGTATGCTTGGATCATTTTCAGGGGAACCGAACTCCATTCACGGACCCTCGCTCCAGGGGGGCGGTGGCTGGGCTGACGCTCAAGCACGGTGGGTTACCTGCTACCATTCAGCCGGTAGCACTCTTGGCGTTCCCCAGCTGCTAAAGCGTGAATGGTGGTATGGCAGAACACATTAGGTTTTCTCGTAGTTGGGAGGATAGAAGTCGCCTGTGGTTGGTTGCTGTGTATACGAAGAGGGGTATCTTGGGAAGCAGACGGGGGAGGATAGATGAGCGGGTGGGTGGCCGGGGGGGAGGGGGATACTCATATCATGAACATGGCCATAGAGTTATGACCATATGGACCCTCGCATCTCTACAATGCCGGGATGGATCACCTCGGGTTTTATTCGATCAAGCAGTCGTTGCTTGCACCAAGCGCGAAGCGCCGTGAGGTGTTGGGCGAGTTCCGTTGTTGTTGTTGGGGGGGGGGGGGGGATCTCTCAATAGCATCCCCGAGAACGTATTGAAAACCCCAAAAGCGTTGCTACAGTAGTTGCCATTATCCATCGCCTGCGGCAACGTGACATAATCGCGTGTGACACCCCCACCACATTTTGCCCCTGGGCTGTCAGCCGTCAAGGAACTATGAACCGCTACACTAGTACCGTTCTGGCCGTAAATGTAATCCCCGTTTCGACTCTGATGTCAATATGAAAAGGTGATCACATTAGCGGCCAGAGTGGTGTATGCTAAGCCTAAACAGGCATTGGGTCAAGGCTTGACCATCAACCTGTGACACGTATTCGCTCCACCCTCGCCGCCCCCCGCCCCCGCCCCAACCCTCGCTTCTCCACCGCCACCTGTTGTTCATGCTGTTGTTGTTGATGATGATGTTGTTGTTGTTGTTGTTGTTGTTGCTGTTGCTGCTGTTGCTGTTGCTGTTGCTGTTGTTGTTGTCGTTGTCGTTGTTTTTGTCGTGGGTGTGTTGTTGTTGCCGTTGTTGTTGTTGTTGTCATCGCTGTCCCTCTTCGCCGGCTAGAGCCTCCGGTGCTCTTCACGCGCTACGGATCGCCTTGTCCTCCACCTCTCTGGGCGGAACCATGAAGAACGTTTCGTGTTCGTAGTGATGCCTAAACTTTTCTTATGTTCGCCCCCAGAGAGGCCTACAGCGGTAGATGCTCTCACTCTTATGTGTTACCCGTGCTGCGCGATCGAAGTATGACACCCAAGCTTGCAAACACCAGGTTTCGAGGAGAGTTTTCGACGTCACTGCTGGGCTTTTGTTTTGTTTTTTTGTTTTTTTTTGCGCTTCTCGATATCACCGCGCTGCTGGCTCTCGCTGCCGCTCGGGCCGCTCTTGCGCCTCCAGGGAGAGGGCACGTTTTCCGCTCGCTGATCGAGTCCGTGTGCATGGGGACAGAGTTGGTTTTCGAGGCAATGCGCAAGGCGGGCTACGAGCCTTCCTCCGTAGCGGTGGCCGGGGGCGCCACGCGGTCGCCGCTGTGGCTCCAGGTGTGTGTGAGTGAGTGCGATGGATGGACGAGGGCGATCGGACCCTCGATCGAACCTGTTGGTTTGTTCGCATTCAACCGTTGCTGCCGTGTGTGTTTAGTCGGCCGTTTCATTTTTGAAGCCGGGGCTGCGATGGCGGCAGCCTGCCCGTTCGTTCGTTCGTTCGTTCGTTCGTTCAGCAGCGTTTCTCTCTGTGTCACTTGGTTTGTTTTTGCCCCTGTCCTGCCTGACCAGTGTCGTTCGATTTGAGTTGGTGTTGCCGTTGCTGTCTTCTTTCGCGACCAAAAATAAAAACGAGATAGACCTTTGCGTCCTCTCTCCTAGCCCGATGTCATACGGGGGAGCTGCGCGTCGACGCTTATCTTGTCTCGCTTGCTAACGCACCAGCGCGCATGCGTACATTGACCGAATACAACCCCAAAAGTTCGGGAGCGGGGCCAGCGACCGGAAGCGACGACCGACCAGTAGCACTGCAGTAGCAGAAGTGATGAATACCACATGAGGTAGCCGAATCGCACCCTTCATGTGTACAGCGCTTCAACACGATCGGTCGGACACGTATTGGCTTTGCGGCGGTTCAGAGGTGGCGTGAGTATCATGTCGGAAGAGGGGCGACGGGACTAGAGGACGGCAGCCTCTTCTGTGGTGTGGGCCGACCGCGCTGTACCCCCTCCTCTTTGCAGATGTATTTATTTTACGCTTAGGGGAGAGGTTCGTCCATTCGAAGAAACCACAGGCTGGCAAGTCGGAATTTTGTTTTTATGACCGACGCAATTACCGATCGTGGTTCTCTACCGACGACGTGCGTACGGTAGATTTGACCGCTGAACACAGCAGGAACGACAGGAGGAAAGGCTTATTCGATTGTGTCTTCTGCTTCAGGTTTGCATGGAGACACGAGCGGAGTACCCGACTGCTGCTGGTTTGCCTACTAGAGGTTGAGGACTACCGTATCACACTACCACACGGGTGAAAATATAACACCCTGGGTGATAAGCTAACACACCCCCTGGGACAAATTTCGGGGCTGATTTTTTTCCACAATGGGGAAGGCTACAAAACGCCGAGCGATGCGTCTACTATGGAAGTAACCCATCTATATATTTCCACAGCCACCATTTTCGTTTTGTGCGCCCCCTTTAAGGCATGGTTTGGAGAAGATCGTCTCAGAAAATCGTGGCAGGGGGTGTGTTGTCTCATCACCGAGGGTGTTATATCACGTGTTTCACGTTATCCTTGTGGCACAATAAGTGGTGTGTGCCACGGGCCACACCGCCTTACATATCTGGTGTGGTTTTGGTATTGCTTGCGGTTGACTTGTTGGACTTTGGAGCTCCTAAGGAATATACATGTCAATGGTTAAATGCCATTAAGGACCGTGGTTGTCTGAGGCTACCTGTCTTGGAGTCCCGGCCAGTTGAATGGAGAGGGAACCCCCCCCCCCCCCCCCCCCCCCCCCCCCCCCCCCCCCCCCGCTCTCCTCGGGTTCTGGCATCAAGGATAGCAGACGAGAACGCAGGGCTTGGCGTCGCGACTCTCCTAAGTTGCCGGTGGAGTCCCTCTCCAACGCCGCAGAGAATCAGAATAGCATGACATTTCGAAGGATAACTACCGGTAGTAATCAATATTACGGGGGACCATAGTAAATAGGACCTACGGTAGACACAAAAACCTATGTATTTTCCTATTTTTACTAACAACATTTGGTCCTATTTACTATGGTCCCCCGTAATACTACCCGTCTCGCTTGCTTGCTTTGCTGTCGTCTTTGTTCAATTAATTGTTGGGCGCAGACGCACGCAGACGTGAGCAACGTGCCCATGAAGGTTACCAGGGAGCGAGAAGCTTGTCTGCTGGGCTCGGCCGTCCTCGCCGCGGTCGGAGCGGGGCTGTTTGCGGACATCCCTACCGCCGTCGATGCCATGGTCCACGTCGAGGGGACGGTGGTGAGTAACCCGCAGCCGACCGGTCGCCACCGCCGAGGACGGGAGCACGCCCTCACATGCCACTACTACCGTCGCAATGCTGAACCTCTGTGGCAGAAAGCGCACCGCGAGCGCGTGCCGTGAGAAAGATGAAGCAGCAGCTGTCTCTGGTAGCCCCATGGGGTGCATTTATCCCCTGTATTTGTGTCCGCTCCTCTTCGAGCACGGGCGCAAGAGCTGCTCTGCTCCCCCTGCCCCGGCCCCCTTCCCTCCTCTTTATACGTTGTGTTTCCGGGTGGTGTATGTAGATGTGGGAGCGAGGCGGCGGCCAGCGCGCTACGCGCGTCGTTACCCTTTGAGGTCTACTCGCGGCGGGGATGTAAACGCTGCACCTTCACTCCGGAAATAGAGCAAACAGCAAACACCGCGAGAAAAATCCCGTTCATACCCCCCACCCTTCTGCTACTGACTCGTTTTTTTTTTTTTGCAACACCGCGGATATTTACCGCGGTTAGACTCCGAACCAGGAGGCGCACGAGCAGTACAAGCAGCTGCTGGAGCGCTACCGCCTCGTCTACCCTGCACTCAAGCCCCTCTTCCACGGCCAGGTACGAGAGCGACGGGGCTGTCGATAAAAACAATATTTGGAGATGTTCTATGGTTGAGGTTCTCTTCGCCCCCTCTCCCCCCCCCCTCCCCTCTTGACGGCCCCCTTTTACATCCCACATTATCGCGTACTCGGGGTTGTTCTCCCACACCTATCGGTTTTGTCCAGCAGGCGGCTGGGGAAACCCGTGCGGCGTCGCCTCCTGCCGGGGGGGTCGAAAAGGTCAGCGGCGGCGTGGACTGCTGCGCCGTCGAAGAGCGTGGGGAAGAGGGCGTGGTGGGGCTCGTGAACGCGTCGATTCTGGCGGCGGACATGGCGAACTTATCGGGAGAGGTCACGAGGGTTGTAGGCGCCGGGGCGGACTGGATTCACGTGGATGTGGTGGACAACCACTTTGCGAAGGTTGATGGGGTGGTGGTTGTTGTTGTTGTTGTTGTTGTTGTTGTTGTTGTTGTTGTCCGTATGTGTCGGTCTGCTGCTTGCTTGTTGATGGGTGGGTTGGTTGTTTGCGGCCGCTTTTTGGTGGATGTACTGTGGGTTTGTCGCTATCTGAGTTGTTGTTTTCGCGGCTGCAGATTGAGGACGTGAACGTGGTTTTTGTGTTTTTTCCTCGGCCCAAGTACGTTGTTGGTTGTGTTAGCGTCGGTGTTTATGTCCCTTGAGTGGTGGTGGGCGGTGATCCCTCTCGGTAGGATGTTGATGTCGAGGTTGATATCACTCTTGTCCTTGGAAAAACTGAAAGGATCGTTTTGCGTAGTCCCACGGATGCCCAAGCGCTCTCTTTTACATTTTCGGACAGAGAGGTAATATTTGGGGTGTTGATTTACGTCCTGGCTGCCGGTTCTGATGTTAACGGGAAGCTCCTCGCAACGCTTGAGGCCTGGGAGTCTATCAGGCCGCTTCCAACGGGACTTTAACTCAACAGACAACTCTCGTTGTTGGTTAAATACCTAGGAGATGGAATTGCTAATCGGATCAGGCGTACGTTCCTTCTAAAAAATAGATTTTGGGCGGAAGAAGACCCACAAAAGTCATGGAGACACAAGAGCATCAGAAGGAGAAGAGGCAGCCAACGGCAGCCGAGGGAAAGGCGGAACCCTCGTTGTTGGTGTAGTTGCACTTCCGACATACTAATATATAGGAATTGTATATATATCCCCCTTTCCGTTAATTCGGTTGGCGTTCTTCCTGCGGGGATGCGCCGTTGTGTCCCCTGTTCGATCATTGTTTTCAGTGCGCGTTTTTCCTACGAAGATGGACCGTTTACGTCCCCCGGTATGCTACTATATACCTGGTACCTGGTACGAAGCATACATCCACGTGACATGCGTGCCTGTACCCCCCCCCCCCCCCCCCCCCCCCCCCCCCCCCCCCCCCCCCCCCCCCCCCCATATTTCCCCTCATCCCATAGGTTCTTACGTTCGGCCCGCGGTGATTGCGAGTCTGCGACGACGCCACCCCTCAATATTCCTGGACGTGCACCTCGCCGTCGACAACCCCGAAGAGTACATCGACGCCCTGAAAGACGCCGGGGCTAGCCAGGTGCTGTTCCACCCCGAGGCATTAGCTGGCGGGGGAAGCGAAGCTGCGAGGCTGGTGAGTGTGAAAAGCAGGTACAGTGGTTGGGGCAGGCCGCGGGTCGAGGCGAGATGGTGGTGGTGGGGGGGGGAGGTGGGTGGTGTACTCAATATCATGCATGGCCGTAGTTGTATGACCGAGAGGTGGGTTGGGGGGGGGGGGCTGAAAGAGGTAGGGCAGTTAAAGCACTGACGCCACTGTTTTGATGGGCGTGTGGTTTCTTGGTGGTGGCGTTGCATGGGCAGCGCACGAGAGATGTCGGCCGGTGCAAATGTCAGGAATTCGACCAAATCTAACGTCGGTCTGTACTTACAATAGGTGCAAACCCCTGAGGCGGACTTGAATATATGTTACCCCTTGTACCACCTCGTCCGTAGGACGAGGGTGGCAAGCGCACACATAGAGCGACCCATGGCATTGCGAAAAAAAAAAAACGTCCCCCCCCCCCCCCCGCCGCTTCCCGACGTGCTCCGTCCCGGCATTGTAGGGATGCGAGGGTCTATGGTCATATACGGCTACGGCCATGCATGATAATGAGTACACCCCCCCCCCCCCCCCCCCCCCCCCCCCCCCCCCCCCCCCCCCCCCCCCCCCCCCCCCCCCCCCCCCCACCCCCCCCCCCCCCCCCCCCCGCGGACATTTGCCATACAATCCGGTCAATCTACCCCGGGGGCGTCCACAGCTGACGTTTTGGCATTTCCCTTCGCCCCAGACCACCGCACCCTGACATAAGTCACTACCCGCCGTTCAAGCAGCACGCGGCCGTTGCGGGATGTGCGCGGGACCAACTTGAGTTCAATTGTGCCCATTAATAATGTGTATTTGGATGTTCTTGCCCCGGTACCTCCCCAGAGGGGTTTTTCCTATCGCACAGCCCTCTGCACTTCCCGGTTTAGGTGCGATCGGGTAACACTACCCTGCCCCGCCCCCGCCCCTCGACCCTCTCCCTCTTCGTTCCCCCCTCGAAAGGCCGCACGAATCCTCGCGGCAGGGATGCGGGCGGGCGTGGCTTTGAGGCCCGAGACGCCCTCGTCGGTTGTGCTCCCCCTGCTGCATCCGCGACGGCTGCTGCACTGCGTGGACGTCTTGGCCGTAAATCCGGGGTTCGGGGGGCAGGTTTTCGACTCCAAGGTGCTGGCGAAGGTCGCCGAGCTACGCTCCATCTGTCCCGGGCTGGACATTCAGGTGCGCGCGAGTAGATTGGTGTTTTTCGATTCGTCCTCTAGGGGGCGTGTGCGCCCCCGCCCCCACTGTTTGTTTTCCCTCTCTGCCTGGATCGCGGCATGGACCGACATAAAACCGAGCGGTATGTTGTGTACTCTAGGCGCGGTCCGTAGGGTGAGTGCACCCCCCTTGTACGCACCCCTTGCCACCCCCTGACCTCCATGTCGAACCCGCGCCCCCTCGATTCGACGCTGTCAACCGTATTCAAGAAAGCACGCACAAGGTCCCGACACCCCGCCTCACAAGCGGTTCATACTAATAGTAAGATGCAGCTCGCTCGTTTGTACTACTCTCGCCGGACACCTCACGGCGCGTCGCGCTTGGCGCAGGCACTGTCTGCCTGGTCGGTGGAAATCCGACGTGCTTCGTCCCGGCATTGTAGGGATGCGAGGGTCTATGTTCATACGGCGACTACGGCCGTGCATGACAGGAGTACATCCCCCGCCCCCCCCCCCCCCCTCCTTCTACGACTTCTACGACTACGGCCATACACTACATGAGTACACCCCCCCCCCCTCATTCCTTCCCTCCTCGCACACACTTTCTGCCTATCCAAGGTGGATGGAGGTGTAAACGCTTCCACCGCGGCAGCGTGTGTCACAGCGGGAGCCAACATTCTTACGTCGGGCAGTTTTATTTTCGGTGACAGCGACGACTTCGTCGCTGAAGGCGCCGCCCCGGGGGGGCGCGGCCGTGATCAGTCACCGGCGGCAGCGGTGGCGGCAGCAGCCGCTACAAGGGCGGTAGCAGACCTTAGACGACCGCTTGATTTGAGGTGGTCTTCGAGCGCGCCAAGCGATAGCTAGGGCTGCTTGCGGATTTACGGTAGTAACGATGGCGGTATCGTGCGGGCAGAAGTGTGATCATCAGCGTTCGGAGGGAGGGAGGGAGAGAGAGCGATCGGGAGTGGTTGCTTTAGAGATTTCGTCTCCGGAGATTATAGAGCCCGGGAACGGCGGTGTCTTTTTTTTTGTTTCTTTCACATTTTTGCCGTGTAAAGAGACTTTGGTGTGTGTTCAAGGGCGTTGTGCAGATTTTGTTGGGGAGTAGGTGCGCGTAGGCGTTTCGGCAATATCTACAAACCCCTTCTAAATGGAGTAAGGTGTTTTGAAACCAAGATCCAAATTTCGAAGTTTTAAGAAAATATATCCAAGTAAACGAGAACCCAAGAGATGTTCTGCCCTTTTTTGGGCGCAATAACGTACTATATACCCCTCACGGGAACGTAATTTCCCTGACTGCACTTTTTTCGGGTACGTCAGCTTATCATTCCTCAATGTGCCCCCCTGGAGACCAGCAAACTTTGGTGAGGGCCGTTTTTTTTTCGACCGATGACGTAGCCGAGTGCTTCTAATGCTCCCGCGCGTGAAATGAAATATTTGGCGATTTTTGGAAAGTACTTTTTGTGTTTCTGGCTCGCAACTTCGAATTCACGAAAACTCCTCACGAATCGTTTCTGATAGCCTAGGACTGCTATCCGCCGCACCCGACACCGCGACACGCCCCATCAGGAGTGCGCCCCAATTTCGCGGTCCGCGGTTGGTTGTGACAAGCTGCAGCTGTCCGCAAGTGCAAGAAAAAAATCAGTTGGGGGTTGTTCTTCCTCACGTTTCGCTTGCCCCAAAGTTCGACCGGTTTCGACCACTCAACCACTCGATCACCTCAAAGTCGAGAAGCAGACCTCTGTTGAAAAACGCGCGGACGACCAACAATCTGAAGAGAATCACAAGCTGCTGTAGATGAGACACTAAGCTAGTGTTTCCGCTCTCTACTACGGCGAGAACCAGCCGAAGGTCCAAACACAGCGTGTTGAAATCGCGACTGGATTTTTCTATTCCCCGATAACGCATCTAGAGATTAGGAGTCACCGGAGAACACAAGAAGGGGCGGTGGATAATATCCTCCTTGGCCTTCATCGTTCTCGTTGCTGAAGAGAACATTAAGCGCTCTCGCGGAATTGTTTACGTTACGTGGTTTTCGGGGTATGAAGATGTGAAAACGTCTCGAATCGAATATTAACCGTTGGTGCTGTAGACCTGTCCAGAAAAAATCATCCTGGCGTGATGGGTCGCCTGGCGTGCTCCTCGCAGGCAAGAACAAAAATTGCGCGAAAGGTTCTTCAATGTCGGAGTGTTGGGGTTCGTGTTCCTCAGGTCTTCGGCTTTGGTCTCGCCGGCGAATGTCATGATGGCTCTCGCGAGGTGACGCTTCGTGGAATCACGGCTATTTCTGTCGCACAAAACCTGCATCACACCCTCCCAAAAAATGTGCGCATACACACAGCAAATAGAAACGTGTGATGTGCGGTGTGCTACATACCCCAAGTTGGTAGGCTGGGCACCGTAGCAGCTCACTGAGAGGACGCGGGTCTCTATGAAGAGCCTGCGCAAATGGAGCTCTACTGCAGTAGATCGTCGAAATCTGCGCAAAAAGTCAGCGAGTGGGTCTATCTTTTCCAGCCAATGCCGTTCGTCCAACGCTAGGCCGGCCTTCGTTCACCCTGCCTGGTGGATACAACCGCGGCAGCAGCAAAAGCGGCAGCAGCAGTGCCGTGGTAATGCCGACACCACTTCATCGCACGCCACCACTTCCGCACACCTGTTGTTCTGCCGCTGGCTCAGGTCGTCGCACATCACGACGACAACATTGTTGAAAGAAAAAAAAAACAGTCCCTCTCCCTTTCCCTCTAGCGCCGCTCCGCAACACCAGCACAATAATGCTGGGGGTCTTAATATAATATTACGCGAGGTTTCAACACCCCAAAAACACACGCACGCGCACACACATTATAGCACCCGCGGTCTCTCTCCGTCCACGGGGTAAACGCAGCAGCTCGAGCCCCACCCTGTGACGAAGGTCATATCAACCTCCGCGGGATGTTACAACGCCACACGCCCCTCGTTCTGTTCGTACAGCTATCGATAATGTCGACTGCCGCCCCCCCTAGGTACAAGGGGCTTTGGACGTTTCGTCCCCGCCGAGCCTGCATCAGAAACCATGTTTACACCGCTGCTGCATTATGCCAACACACCGCACATCCCCCCCCCCACCCCTGGATGTACACGATCGGTGAGCTGGCGCTTTACAGAGGCCACAACGTACGTATACAGTATTGACATACTTTCACACAATAGCAGGAGCAACAGAGACTGACGGATCACAGCACGAGAAATCCCCCCGACGAACGAACTTGCGCCGACCCATACCCCCCCCCTCCCCCTCCTTCCTGTCCCGTCCCATTCGTCCCAAAAAAACAGCAACACAAATAACGCATAAACAGATACTTCGAAGTACACGAAACTGCGTGAAGCAGCAGCAGACGCCGCCATCGCGCTTTGGCTATCGCCCGAGTCCCGGCAGAAAAGCGCCACCACCACTCCACCGACAAAAAAAAAAACAGCCGCACGACCGCACGGCCGCAACAATCGGTCTTCTCAGCATCTCGCCTTCAGAGCTTTGCGCTCGCCGTCTCTCCGTCACCTCCAACCCCTAACTCCACCCCCTCCCTCTTCCACCCCCAAACTGGGCGGCGGCGGTAGTGACAGAAATGTTGCAAGATTTTTGTTCACACAACACCGCACCAACCGCGATATAGTCCGCCGCCTCACAGTCGTCGCCGCCACCGGGGGAAACACCCCACGCTGCGCAAGACAACCCAGAGCGACCGAGCGGGCAAATGGACGGACGGGCGGACGGACGGACGAAACAATCAACCAGTCTCGACTACCCCGTCGACCTAGGGGCATCGCGGCCCAAAAAAAAACCCAGGCGGCGAGCAACGGCCCTTCGCACTCCCCGTAGATCTCCGCCCACTCCCCCACCTCCATCTTGGTCAGGCCCTCTCCTCCGCTCGCATCGACACAGCCGTCACCGCTGCCGCTGCGGCTACTCCTGTCGCTTCGGCAATGCGTCGGAACTTCGTCGAACAAGTGCGCTACGACATCGACCCGGCTGTAATCCTTTCCTTTTCCTTTTCTGCTGCTGATGTTAATCTTGCTGTTGCCGATACCGCTGCCGCCGCCGCGGGAGGGTGTACGCTTCCTGCGGGAAGGGTGTGGTGTGCGCCTGCCAGGGCGCTGCACGGAGCCGCCGCCGCCGCCGCCGCCGCTGCGGCTGGTGGTGGTCACGCCCTTTCCGCTCGTGGTGCTTGAAGCGCGGTCACACGGCATAGCGCTCACTGGCGCTGGTGGGTCGGCGGCGCCCTCCTTTCCCGTAGGTCCCGACAGTGAGCGGGAGCAGGGGCGGGAGAGGGACGAGGAACAAGAAAGAGGGGAGGAAGATGAAGAGGAGGACGAGGAGGTGATGTATGCTGCCCCTTGGCCTGAGCGAGGCGAGGGCGTGGACGCTACACTCCCCTTTTTGGAGCGGCGTCCGCCGCGGCTGCCGCCACCACCGCCGCTTGTAGTCGGGGCAGATTCGGGCTTGGATTCGGACTCGCACTTGGAATTGGTCATGGGTTCGGCTGCTGGCTTTTGGGCGGTGGAGGTGAGCACACCGGAGATAACTCCTGAGCACGCATCTGAGCTGCAAGAGCCCGAGATATACTGGGTGCCGGCCGAAGAGAAGCCCACAATGAACTGGGTGCCGGCCGGATAACCGCAAGCAATCACCTGCGTGGGATGGGCGGAGGGCGGGGAGGGGGCGGGTCAAGGCAGACGCACGTGTTGCGCACAGATAATGCAGTCAAGGACTAGAGTCATTATCCAAAATCGCATTCGTGAAATAAAATATTTAATGGGCAGAGGTATTGTCCAGAATCACATCAATTCGCCATCTTGTGTCTACTGTTTCGTTTGCTGTAAGACAATGTTTAGCGTAGTCTATGTTGTTATTCGCTGTGGCGTACACTGAACAGGGCGGGATTGTCGTAAAATGTGTTTTGCTATCACGACGTACTCCGTGATTTAAGCGCGAGAAACGCGGTCAGTACGAATCGATATCGCAAAAAAAATGTCACCGGGGACGAAGAAGGACATCCCTCGGGTCGAGATCGTCCCGCAAGGTGTGGAAACCTCAACCCTACTGACTGGTTCATGGTTGGCTGGGGCTCATGGAGCTAGCTCGCGGCGAGAGTTGCTCCTCGGGACAACGTCGAAAGGTTCCGCCGCACTCGGGGACAATAAGGTGCTATCCCCGGATCAGAATCCTTCCGTACATGTACAACTTCAACAATCCGGGGACGAAAACGGACATCCCCCGGGTCGATACCACCCCGCAAAATGTGGAAACCCCAACTCTCTGGCTGATTTATGGTTGGCTCGTGCTCATGGGGCCAGCGCGCGGCGAGAGTTGCCCCTTGGGACAACGTCAAGGTCCCATCGCACCCGGGGATGAAAGGTTCCCATCGCCGGATCAGAACTACTTCCGTACATGTACAGTCCCAACAACCCGGGGACGAAAACGGACACCCCCGGGTTCGATACCGCCGGGCAAGGTGCTGAAACTTGAACCCCGTGGGGTGGTTTCTGATTGGCAGGGCTCATGGAGCCAGCAGGGGCGAGAGTTGCCCCTCGGGACAAGGTCGAAGTCCGGCCGCACCCGGGGATGATAAGATCCCATCTCCGAACCACGAATTCTTCCATACATGTACAACTCCAGCAACCTGGGGACAAACACGCAAACACGGACATCCCCCGGGTCGATACCACCCCGAACGGTGGTCCTGACCTTTCCGTTCAGAGTAGTACATCACACCACGGTACAAATACACGACCATGCCAGGTGCTGATATAATAATATGGGCAGCTCAAGGCTTGTGCCGAAGGAAGCTCACCTCTATGTAGATCTAGAACTTTTTTTCATAATTATTTGGGATATTTGGAGGGTACTTAGTTTTGCTGCTTGCTGGCATCTACTTCTTGGCCTCCACGATCTCCCACAGAGGATGCTTCTTAAGCACCCTTCGGCAAGAGGGGCTACTTAAGGAGCAAGGAGCATATCCTGAAGGGCTTCTGCTTGTGCCACGCGCGGAGCCGAGGCCATACCGCTATTATCATTAGCATCCACTCAATAAATTCGGCGCGGGCAATACATGGGCTACATCGTACAGATCATTTTACACAAGATCAGGGATGGATTCTACAAAGTACAGAAATATCTAGATAATGAAGTAAAATGAAATGGCCAAATGAAATATGATCTCTCCGAAAACAGTATATACAAACTACTCGTTCGTACCGGCATGATGGGAAGATGATGATCAGTATGATCAGTGTATGTGCCAGAGGTAAAATGCTCACACAAGTCTGGTTCTAAATATAAAGTATTTTTATAGGTATTGTGACAATCGAAACGTACCCTATATTTTCGATCAGACCTTGTATAGTAGTGCTGGACTGCTGCCGGATGCCATTTTACAGCACGTCACGTAAAATAAAAATGCTCTCACCTCCTTCATCAGACGGCTCATCCCCATCCCCGTCGTGACCGGTCGAACCTTGTCATCCGTCTCAGGCCCGACGAACGTCAGTCCGCGGTTCATCAGCTCCCGTCCGGCGTACTCCCCCCCTCAGCCAGCGCAGCAGCCGAGACATGGTCTGAATGTCGACGAGCCCTGACCGGATGCTCCTCAAAAGTCGTTTCTCCTCAGACGGCCCCGACACGAACCCGGGCTTGCAGAGCACCTCCTTCACCACTTCGAGCACTCCGGCCTTGTCCAGCCCCGGGAAAAACATGGACCCCAGGGGGTGTTGGTGGTATCCCCCTACCTGTGGTTTGGCTGTCACCAGCGCCCGCGGCGCCTTCGACGCCGGCTGCGGCGGCGGCGGCGGTAACGGTCGCATCAGTGACAGAGTCGGTGCACGAGCAGGCACCAACAGTGGCTGCGGCTGCGGCTGCAGCGGCTGCGACTGCGGCGACGGCGGTGTCAATGCCGCTTGCGGGCAGCGGGCAGCAGACGCGTCGCTACCGATTCCGGTCGCCGAACCAGGCCGACACCGGACCGCCGCGTCACCTTGCGGACACTCCTCCTCGTCTTCTAAGGGCACTTGCATGCCGAACTCGCAACATATTATCCCACCCATCGTTCCTGTAATTTGCGGAGCCTTGCGGGCCCCGTCAACGCTTGCCTCGTACTGCTGCTGTGTAGTGTTTTCGTACCCATGTACCAGAGGGTACAGCACAGCAGTATCTCCCTCGTTTTCTGTCTATTCTCTTTCACCGACGTGAAGCCGCCCTTGATGCCAGATGCTGCTCACTGATGTGGTCTATGTAGCAGGTGCCCTGCTTGCCTGCTGTGTGGTCCCCGCAGTGCAAGTGGGGACGACGAAGGATAGGATATATATATATATATATGGGATAGAATGGAACGTGTGGAATGCGCAACGGTCACGATCTTTGGAAGTTGATTTTTACGAAGCGAAATAATTTACGCCGCCTCTGGGTTGCGAGGGCCAAACAACTCGTTGTACTGCTGTACAAGGTATGTTATTTATTGTTGCTATTACGGGGGTCTATAGTTAACAGGACCTATGGCATACATAAAAACCTACCAGTATATATTTAGGTATTTTTACCAACAATATTTGGTCCTGTTAACTATGGACCCCCGTAATATTGATATGTTGAGACATGGACGAAAAATACGAATGTCTACGAGCGTATTCGTTCTCAGCGTCGATGTCGCTTGATATCACACCAAAGACCATGCACGTCCTCTTGGCTAGCGCGGGAGCAAGTGTTTCTCCTCACGTTGTTCCTACAGCATCTTGTCGACTGGTACACCACCGGGTTAGCTGCATCCTACTATTAATAACAATCCTACTACAATGATGTGTAGCAACCGTTTGTGAGGCGGACTTGCAAAATGAATGACAGCTTCGAACGCATTGGTTTTTTTTTCTGGTGTGGCCACTTCCAGAGGCGGCAACAATGGGTATACTACGTGCCAGGTAAACACTTCGTGGGTGCCTTGCCAGATACACACCACCAGGTATGTGATACTTGGTAAGATAATTCCCCTTGTGCGGAGATATGATTCTCCACCCCGCACAAATTAAAAAATGATCTAACTCGACCGCCAACCGTGGTGACAGCCAAAACGAAACAACGATACCTTGGTAAGCTAGTAATAGCTCACGCTACGTGTGAGAGGCGTGTTTTTTACAGCTTCAAGGGGCGACAAGAGACTCCAGGGCGGACAGGTTTCAACACCGGGATGTTCCGTTGTTTTGACGCGACGCGTTTTGTCAAACAACAGAAGAAAATAAAGAGAATCTAAAAAATATGGAAAACGACGGGAGTTGCGTGTTCTACAGCAGCGTCGCCGCCAAAGGGGCTATAGCTTATAGCACGATAAGTAGGGGCGGGGGGGGTGGGGGTCGTCTGGAGCCTGATCATGTGTTTCGTGCAGGTGATGTTATAGAGTCGAGCGGGTGATACGTTGTTGTTGCTGATTGATTACAGAAGTAGCTTTGTGGGGGGGGAGGGAACTAAGTTGGCGAAGAGTAGAATAAAGCACAAACAGATGCGATGGACAGCAATAAATAAGCAAGTAGAGCGCGTTTCTTCGGTATAGATTGCAAATCGCAGCCGCGATGTGCGCTGGGCGTGTGTGCGCGTGTTTCGTGGTAGTGTTTTGGGTGCGCCAATTTGGGGCGTGATAGGATGGGATGGGATGGGATGGGATGGGATGGGATGGGATGGGATGGGATGGGATGGGATGGGATGGGATGGGATGGGATGGGATGGGATGGGATGGGATGGGATGGGATGGGATGGGATGGATGGGATGGGATGGGATGGGATGGGATGGGATGGGATGGGATGGGATGGGATGGGATGGGATGCGATGGGATGGGATGGGATGGGATGGGATGGGATGGGGTCGGCTGGGGTGTTGGGTGGACTAGATGGGATGGGATGGGACTCGTTTTTTTGCGCGTGATTCTGAGCCCCCGAAGGCCTTTGCGGTGTCGTTGGACGGACCGGGAGGAGGGGGGGGGGGGGGGGGGGGGTCTTACTCCACCGGGTGATCACCCCGAGAGACAGAAGCAAAAAGAACCCTTGCCCATTGCAAGGTGAAAACCATCCCGAGCAGTTTGGAGTCGGCGCGCGGTCGGGTTTGTCGCAAGATCACACGGTACAACGGTGCTTTGGCAGCTGCCGATGTTGAAGGTGCTATCTGCGGCGGATTTTCCCTGTACCGTCAAGTAACGCAGAACATCCACACAGTACAGTACCTTATGTACCGTTTTGTGGCTAATTCCATAAGCATGTATGCGCCGCGCGGGTGTTACCGAAATTCCACACCATTTTCTATGATACCATACGGGATGCATTGTGGCGGCAAATGTATTAATAGTAGTATTGTCTGACGATTTTCAAGTCGTTTCTTGACTGACGACTTTCGAGTCTTTTCTTGTCTGACTCATTTTCAAGTCGTTTCTTGTCTGACAATTTTCAAGTCGTTTCTTGACTGACTACTTTCGAGTCATTTATTTGTTGTCTGTTTCAAGTCGTTTCTTGTCTGACAATTTCCTAATAACTTCTTAATATGTCTGAAGGTTCTCAAGCAATTTGTTGTCTAACGCTTTCCAAGGAATGAAGATGCGCAAGGAGGATTTTGTAGTGTGTTAGCGTGGACTAACAAGCACTTTGTCTAAGCTTTGGCTGAATCGTAAAGTGAACAATATATCTGTGTGTTCATCTATCGTAGGGGCGGTAAGCGGAGCGAGTGGGCCGGTCGGGCAAGGCGCGGCAAAGCGAGTTGAGCTGACCACAACAACAGGGGTAATGATAGCATGTCATTGATAGAAGCAGCCGCTGGTAGCAGTAGTAGTAGTAGTAGTAGTAGTAGTAGTAGTAGTAGTAGTAGTAGTAGTAGTAGTAGTAGTAGTAGTAGTAGTAGTAGTAGTAGTAGTAGTAGTAGTAGTAGTAGTAGTAGTAGTAGTAGTAGTAGTAGTAGTAGTAGTAGCAGTAGCAGTGGTAGTAGTAATAGTAGTAGTAGTAGTAGTAGTAGTAGTAGTAGTAGTAGTAGTAGTAGTAGTAGTAGTAGCAGTAGTAGTAGTGGTAGTAGTAGTAGTAGTAGTAGTAGTAGTAGTAGTAGTAGTAGTAGCAGCAACAGCAGCAGTAGTAGTAGTAGTATAGTAGTACCTGGTAGTATTTAGTAGGTTTATCTATATTCGTGCAATTGTTGCCCTCGTACATTGATTGGACGAAATTTGTTGTGATTTCTAGCTTGCAGCTCCGTTCTACTGCCGGCGGAACAAAGGGCCTCACAGAACAAGTACCGGAGGTACGCAGCAGCAGTGTTAGTGGTTGCACCCACACCCACCCATTTATCACTTATTTGTGGACGGATGGATATTAAGGTGATGGGACGACAAACGCCCTCCGCAGGTGGGAGCGGAGCCCCTTTAAAGCATGCACAGTTTTTGTATTCGACCAGGTACATGTCAGGTACCAAACAATAATAATTTATTATTTAATAAACAAAAAATCAGGTCTAGACTACTTCCAAACCTTTCGATAAAATACACCCGCGTCTCAAGGCTGAAATTGAAAAGAGAAAGCACGCCTCTTCGTCCGCCGGCCGTATCATGCCTCCAAAACGGCACCACAAAAAAAGGAAAACACAATTGTAACCCACTTTTCTCCAAAACGCCTCCACGTAATGTAACAACTCCCCTGTACTTCAGATGTACACCTCTTGGTACTATAAGCCCCAGGGGTACCGTACTGCTGCCGCGTTTTAGAGGCGTTTCAAAGGCTACCGTATCGTGCTATCACGATTCGCCACGACTCGTCATGCTAGAAAGATTTAATCGCACCCTCCCCAAAATACGCGCACAAACACACACCACAACAACAATCGCGATATAATAGTTAAATCATACCAGTACCTGGTACATATCTACAACGAACAGTCACTAGGCCTCAATTTCCAACCGTATCGTGCGTTCAACGCTCGACCTTCCCCCGCCTGATAGCAGCAGCAGCAGCAACAACAACAGCAACCAACAGCAGCGATGCAGCGATACCCTCGACACCACGGCATCGCACACCATGACACACGCAGATAGCTACTACTGAAGCTCTGCTGCTTCACGTGGCACATCACGAAACAAAAAAAACGCATGCCCACTTCCACTCTCGATTTTCGCTCCACACGAGCACTACAACTATAATTAAAAAAAAGAATACCACCCCGAAAAAAAATATATATATCACCAAAACAAAAACAAATACAAGCACATATATACACAAGTAGATACATGCCCACAAAAAAAAACAACTAAAGAAATCGTTCAGTTCGAGTATGGTCTACAGCAGCATAAACGTACGAGGATTCACAGCGGTACAACGCAGTTGCACCACACACACAATTTGCGCCAGCCAAATTGTATCCCGACAAAAAACAAAGGCGACCCAACCGCCGCAGGACCCGCCGCAACGTCGCACGCTCCCCTTAACCTGTACGTACACATAGACTGGTTCCCCCAATAATTATCGAAAGAGTCCCTGACAGACCCTGGGGGCGCATCGGAAGGTAGCATGTACCATCGCCGCCACCGCTGCCGCATGGTGCCACAACCACTCCGCGCATTTCTCCCCCCACCCCCCCTGTACACAGTCTGTGAGCTGGTTCTTGACAAAAATCCCTCAACAGAATGGAGGGGCAAAATATGCAGTGTATACGAGTACAAGCATCGAAGCATGGCGAACGACAGCAAGCGGAATTCTCCTACCGAAAAAAAAAAAAAACTACCCTCACCACCCCCCCTTCCCCCCCCCCCCTCCTCTCCCCCCCCTCGCCCCCCCTCTCCCCCATCCCGTCCGTTCCAAAAAGACCGCACAATCGCGATAAATATCGCCGGCTTATAGCCACCGCCACCCGGAGTAAAGCCCGCGCTCTCGCAAAAAAAAAAAAAATCACCCCATCACTCCGCCGGCCTGGAGGCATCGCCGGCCGGAAAAACCCAGGCGGCTAGCAACGGCCCGTCGCACTCCCCGTAGAGCTTGGCCCATTCCCCCACCTCCATCTCGGAAACGCCGCCTCCTTCACTAGCGTCGACACAGCCGCCACCGCCCCCGCCACCAGCTGCAGCCGCGCCACCGCCGCTAGCGCTGCCACTGTCGCCGACGCCGCCGCCTCGGCTATGCGTCGGCCTCTCGTCGAACAGGTGCGCCACCACGTCGCTCCGGCTGCAGTCTCTTCCTTTGCTGTTGTTGCTGCCCCCGCCGATGCCCCCGCCGATGCCACTGCCGCTGCGGGAGGCGCGGCTGCCGTGGGAGGGTGTACGCTTCCTGCGGGAGGGGTGTGGCGTACGCCTGCTGGGGCGTGGCGCAGGATCGCCGCCGCCGCCTCCTCCGCCGCCGCCGCCGCCGTCTCCGCCACCGCCCGCGGTGATGGTGATTCCCTTTCCGCTTGTTTCGCTTGCAACGCGGGGGGCAGACGGCACGGCGCTCGCTCGCGCCGGCGAACTAGCAGCGCGCTCCTTCCCCGATGCTCCCGATGCTCTGGAGCGGGGGGGGGGGGGGCAAGAGGATAGGGAGGAGGCGGGGGTGGAGGTGGTCCATGGTGCTCCTTGGCCTGACTGGGGCGAGAGCGTGGACGCAACGCTCGTCTGATCGGAACGACGACCGCCGCCGCCGCAGCCCACCGCCGCTCAAAGTTGGGGTAGATTCAGCGACGGTTTCTGACTTGGAATCCGATTCGGATCGTGGCTCTTGGGTGGCGGCGGTGAGCACGCCGGAGATGACGCCCGAGCATGCATCGTAGTTGGAAGAGAAGCACACGACGAACTGGGTCCCGGCCTGATAGCCGCAGGCAGCCACCTGTGTGGAGGGGCGGGGGCGGGGGTGGGTGGGAGGGGGGGGGGGCGGGGAGTGGAGGGGTAAGACGAACGCACGCATGTACATATACGCACACATATCGGAAATTCGATACTATAATACCAGGTAAGAGTTACAAGGCTGCGTTCCGCGGGCGGCTATACGCCACCCGGTGCGCTTGCTCAAGGAAACAGATATGAACAAAGTGTAAAGCAGACGGAAAGCAGAGGACGCTCACGACTCGGCGCGATGGGCCACTCGCAAACGTCAAGGGCTCACGGGGTGCAGCAAAAACTATGCCGGGCCAATATGAACTTCAACGCGGAGTTCGGAATTGGTGGTCTATATCACGACACCATCAGACCTCTTCACTTGGGGGAAGACTACGAGTCTACTACTTTGTAGGTAGTACCTACTGGCATTCAAGCGATTTTTGTGCATATTTCTTGTGTGCACGTGGTATATATTTTTTATTGGGAAAAATAAGAGCCGTGGTTGCACCCTGATACCTGGTAGTGAATATTTCCGGGTTTTTCGGCCCGAACCCTAACCCGAACCCGAACCCGAACGCTATGGGGCGACCAGTGCTTGGATGCTGTGGCGTGTGAAATCTCTAGGTTGATTCGGCCGGCTTGGATGCTGTGCTTGGAAAGACTCTAGGCTTATTTGGCCGGCTCGGGATGCTGTGGCTTGGAAAAACTCTACTATTAATAACAGGTTGGTAGGGCCGCTTACAAAACACCCCTTAGCCAATCAGAGTGCGTAAATAGCCTACCTTGGGAAGATCCACTATCTGGGGGCAGCCACTACTGAAAAACAGTCAAGAAGCAAGTTTCAAGAATGAGAGAGGGACTCTGTGGTCTCGTCTCTGGGAAAAAAAATAACAAGTGACAAAAAAAATGAAGCAAGACTGACTCACTATCGTTCGTAAGTATGATATCGTACCTGCACCAAGTACGGGGGATATAAAGCTGTGGATTCAATATGAGGTGTGTGTTTACGGTCATATTGCACCTGGCCTGGCGTAAAAAAAAAACAGCAGAGGTCCGCGTTCGTAATTCTTATTCTTCCATCGTGTACAGCAAATAAAATTCCACGTGGCGGGCGGGCTCGGATTTTTTAGGGAATGCGGCTCGTCCACGCTTCTCATGCATCAAAGCACCAAAAACCTCAGAACACAGACCTTTTCTTTTAGGACTGCCGTCCCATTTTCGGGACAAAACCAAATAAGTACTTCTTCTGTTAATATAAGTAATTTTAGTCACCACAACGGGACAGCAGTACTATTAAATGAAAGGGTTAAGAGCTCCTGTATAAACTCCTTTATCAATATGATAGGAGAGGCAGCTACAATTACTCAAAAGTGTCATAAATATTACTGTAAAAGTACTACTAATAAAGGAACCTCGCGTATAGTTCTCGAAGGAATGGCGCTAAAAATTGCGAAGGGCGGCCTTTTTGTCACCACGAATACCTGGTAAGGAAGCACATACGGGACGGTCTAGAGTAGAATTCCTACTGCTCGTCGGTTTTCAGCGAGTTGTTTGCTCCAACTCGCACCCTCTCTCCCGCACATTCAGCAAGCCCGCTTGTGAAAACAATGACAAACACCGGCCGAGGTGCGAAATCCAGCGGGACTGGCGGGAGGTTATAAGAGGGTAAGAGCAGTAGTCTGTCCGTTACACTTGCAGAGAGTCAACTCCAGCGAATAAAATATACTGAGACTATCATACATCGCACCACAAAAAGAGAAGAACGCACAGCGCGGAATTCGATTAGGACAATCTTGCGGCTACTCGTAGCGGCTCGTCTATACAGCGGCAACAGAAGTACGATACCTGGTACCTGGTATTATTTTACGGTGGGTTTAGCACTGAAGAGCCTCCAGTTTCGAGTTTTGGGCTTCAGCACCCCCCCCCCTCCCGGCCTCCCGGCGCGCGCGTAGAGTTAAGCCCTAACCTTCACGAGTGCGCTGTTTTCAAGTACACCAACAGCTGCACCAATGCAGTAGGGCATCATGGTCGTATTTACGTCTCGGGGTCACGGCATGTATAGCTCCTATAAGTAAAGTAAGCTCAAAGTCATAAACTCCTTCCGCAGCGGCGGCGGCCCGGCGCCAATGAGCAACTCGGTCGGAGTAATAAAGAACCACGAACGCGGGTAAAAAACTACAGCAGTGGCAGTAAATACTGCTTGCTGTGGTGTTGGGGTGGTGGTTGGTACGTTGGTGCTGACTGTAACGTATTTCTTATTATCCGGTTACTGTATCTGGTCGTCGTTCGTTGGTGGTGCTTCGTTTCGTAGGACTGCAGTACCGTGTAGACCACTCAAGTTCTAGGGTCAAAGGGCGAACGGCTGAAAGAAAACGCATCCGATACTACTACTGCTGTACGTTGTACCATGATCACGACGTAGAACTGCTGTAGGGCGATGTATGTATGGCATCAGTTACATACCACAGACCACTCTAGACGGAAGAATATTATTAAGGAGCGTTTCAAAATCAACAAGAAGACCAAACAGCAGTCCTTACATTTCCGCCCGGTATCAGTATCGGTGATCAGTAGAGCAGTCGGCATCCCGCGTTGCCGGCGAAGGTACCGGTACAGTTGGTCCGCCAGGAAGAAAGTGCCCGACAAGAACATCAATGCTCACTTTTTTGGAGAACGCTACGAAAATTACGTCAAGAAAAACGGCTCGGTGGTGAGGTCTCGAATAAATCTTGTAGTATAACGAGTACTAGCCTGTGCTCAAGGATTTTTTGAAGATGGCGCCCCCCATAAGAATCTCAGGCTTGCCCAGATTAGGCGCTTCTTGTTGGCGGGCCCATACCGTTCTTACTGCTCGTGCTGACTTGTGTTAATAGTTCGTATTTGGTGCGCGTCGGCGGCCGAATCAAATCTTGCTCATCATGTTCTCGCTGCGCTCAGTGCAAATATCAAATATCAAAATGATCGCGCTGAGTAGTAAAAACCATGTTCAAGTTTAGTTGGAGGAGTACGTTGTACAATAGTATTAACCCTTTTAGTGCCGCAGTCTCGTTTTGGGGACAAATCACTTGGAATTAGACTGGTTTGTCCCCAAAGCGGGACTGCGGTACTACAGGAGTTAAAGTACCAGGTACATCATCACACCACAAAAAATATAGGCGGCAGAGCAATCGTTGGGACAAGGGGGGTGCAAAGTTTTCAAGCATGGGGCAAAGGGGCAAAATCACGGGAAGCATGGGATTGCTGATGAGATGTACACCTCTGGTACTGCTGCTGGAAGACAGGCATGCTTTAGCTGTGGAACAGCGGTATGATACGAACTCGATGCTAAAAAAATCACGTCCGCATTTTGTCAGTTGGCGCGTTTTGAGTTGGCGAGCGAAATAATAATATCAAAATAGCGATTCGAGTGAACACGATGAAGGCTCGTACTACCTGTTGCATGAAACAATTTGAAATAAGAACACAAATACCAGGTACGTCGTACGTAGTATGAATAGCATTTGTTCCTCACCTCGTTGGTCAGGCGGGTCATCCCCAGCCCCGTCGTGATAGGCCGAAGCACCGCCTCCGTGCTCGGACCGACGAACTTCAGCCCGCGGTCCCTCAGCTCCCGCGCCGCGCGGTCCCCCCTCAGCCAGCGCAGCAGCCGCGCCATGGTCCGGATGTCGACGCGCCCCGACCCGACGCTCCTCAGCAACCGCTTTTCTTCCGACGGTCCCGACGTGTACCCGGGCTTGCAGAGAACCTCCGATACCACTTCGAGCACACCCGCCTTGTCGAGCTCCGGGAAGAACATGCACCCCAGTGGGTGCTGGTGCGTTCTCGGTGTCTGTGTCTGAGCTTCAGCTCTCGCCGGTGTCGGCGGGGGTGCCACCGCCGCCGCCGTCGCCGCCGCCGCCGCCGCTGCTGCCGGAGCTGGCGGTGGTGCCAGCATCAGCAGCAGCGGTGGCGGCATGAGCAGCAGAATTGGCTTCTGCGGCGGCGGCGGTAGTAGCGATGCCGCCGGAGGATAACAAGCAGCAGACGCGCCCTGCAACGTCGCCGTCTCGCAAGCGGCGGGTGCTTGTGCGGGTGCTTGCCCTTCGTTGTTGCTATTATTTATTTCAGCTTTGCCTTGCCTCCTCGCTTCGTCGCTCGATCCTGATACGTCCTCCCGATGATTGCTGCTGCTGCTGCCGTTGTTGTTGAAGTCCTGGCGAAGAATCGACCCGACGTGACGATCGCCGCCGGCAAGGTGGTCGCCCAGTCCCCTGCTGCTGCCGGGGTCGATCGCCGAGACCGGCTGACGCTGGGCCGGCGCGTCGCCCTGCTGGCGCGCCATGTCGAAACCGCTATAACAGAGCAGCCCACCTAGTGTGCTTTCGTTTTTCGGAGCCTTTTTTTCCCCCGCCATCATCACCATGGCGCGTGGTCCTGCTGGTTCCTCGCAGTTTTTTTTTTTTCTTGGAACGGCCTTCGAATAGGTCTCCTCCTTTCACCTCGTCCTACTCCTGCCTCCTCCTGCTGCTGCTCCTCTTCCTCAAAGCTCTCTTGCTTGCTACACCCTTGACTTTGGAGCGAATCGTGGCTGCTGCTACCAGTCGCAAGTACCCCCACGTGATGATTCCAATTTCTTCGTTGCTTTGTCGTAGTCCTTCGGCTTCAGTCATCGGTGTGCTGTGTTCGTTGTTTGTTCGCTGTGTGTTGCCTCATCGATTTTTGACGCTTTTTTTTCCAGGGTCCGTTGTTCTCGCTATATCCCTCGCTCGTTGTTTCGCTCTTAGTGGGAAGCCATCCTTGATATGACAAATGATGGTCTCTGCTGATCTCTGTAGTAGGTGCCCTGCTCGAGTGCTTCGTGTGAAGTGTGGGGATGGGGAATCCAGAGGAAGATAGGATGGGCTGTACACGGGGAAGGCGCAACGATCGAGACCAGCAAATTCCTATTTTTTTTTCCATTAAAATTTCTTGGTCAGAATTTTAAAAAATCTTCCCGCCTTGCAGTTGCGACGACCAATCAGCTTGTCGAAGTTCTTTTTCTCGGACAACTATTTACGCCGCATTTTCAGTTTCGAGGGCGAATCAGCATGCTTGCTTGGCGGCGCGAACTCGTCCGAGATGTCCTTGCAGCCTACGCTACTCAGCAATGATACATCGCTTTCAGCTGCAGTACTCGGTCTCTGTAGCAGTACCAGCAGCAACAGCAGCCCCGCCGCAGACATGGCAGGCACGTGCATTTACCACCTAGTTCAAGAGGACAGGTGGAAGGAAGCGGGCGGCGAAGGCTACCTTCCGCCGACCTATCAAGCGGACGGTTTCATCCATGCGTGCCATCTCGCGACCCATCTGGTCCCCGTCGCGAACAACTTCTACACAGGTCAGGAATCAATCAAAGTATTAATACGTTGGCTGTGGTGTTTGAATTTGAAGATGCCCTTCCTTCCCCTGCTTGCTCAGCGGTGTAGTGGTAGTGGTCCAGTTACTGTAGTACACATGGTCGGTACTGCTGTGTACTCGTACTGCTGCTGTCACTACCACAATGTCCCTAAATATAATAATCGTTTATATTTAATGTTATTATATAAATTTCTCCTATATTTAGGATTGTATTGGTATCAATGTGTAACCGCGTCGTTGTGGGTTCGTCGCCTAACTATTGCTGTAAGCGTCAGCATGCGTACGTATGTTACATGTGAGTGCATCGTCACCGGTCGAGGCGGTAATAAAAAGAGCCCACCAGTTATTGTAATGGACGAATAAGAACATGATTCTAGAATGTGACGGGCTGCACGGTTCTCGCGTTCTCGCCTGAGAATTTCTTGGCACTTTTCATCTGACACAGCGACAAACCACACGTCAGCACGTCAGTCATGCCACGCAGTATGCTGTATTGCTATCTGCAACGTCTCCGCTTTAGATACTAGGGGCTGTTGTTATGGTATTGTCATTTTCCTTGCCGTTCCGTGTCGGCTTGGTAGCTTTGCGGTTCACAGGTGTGGCAGTGGTTTTTTTAGGAGCCGCATCTTCGACTATTTCCCATATTTGTGCTTATGTACAAGGCTCATCAGAGTGGGCCAGTGTTATGGCATTGCCTTGCATTACCGGAACAGCATACAAGTAGCGCGCAGAGGGTCGCTCTGCATGCGGGTCCCGGTGACACCGGCACTATTGGGTCTACTGTTGCTGTAGAAATGAATAGCATACGTATCATAGCACAACAAATCATAAATGCTGCCGCCGAGACCTCGCCTGGTAGAGCATGGGTCAGGATGCGATCTGATCTGAAAAGGGAGTAAAGCATGCCAAGGTCTATGGCCGTGGATGGTCTGAGTCAGGAGGTCTCGCGTGTGGAGTAAAGCATGCCAAGGTCTATGGCCGTGGATGGTCTGAGTCAGGAGGTCTCGCGTGTGACGCGACAGCTTGATCCACGTCTTGTTATCCCGTACAAAACAGAAACCGCGCGCTCCAAGTCCAGCATTAGGCGTGGTGATTACTCAATCGTATACTCGCACCGGCAGTACCCGTACGACGAGCTCGGGCGACGCGTGACATCAAACTATTCCAGGGGACCATAGTAAATAGGACCTACGGTACACAGAAAAACCTACATATGTACATATTTTTAGTAACAAAAAAAATAAATGAGGTCCTATTTACTATGGTCCCCCGTAATACGTACAGCAGTAGTATATACCATGTAAATAATGTAACGCAGTTACACTGCTGAGCCCACGTGGCACGCTACTACAGCAGTAGGTTTGGTGCTTCAACAGCGTACAAAAACATCATACACCAACGGCCTGCAGCATCAACGGTAAGCATTAAGGGCTTACATGAACGGTCTACACACCTGTATCGCTTTGCCCACAACACTAAAAAATGAGGTTGAGCCAAAAACTAACGTAAAATGTTATCGAAACCGGGATTTGGTCAAAACTAGCCCCTCACAAGTCCCGTTGGGTTATTCAGCACTCTGCACTCTCTCACTGACGCCGTGCTCCCCACTGAAGCCGTCGAATGACGCACCACGCCCGGAGGAGCTCAAGCAAGTCACGATGTAGTCTGATCTGCAGTTGGCTTGGCTTGTGTCGAGCTAGAATTTGAGAAATTCGATGCACCGCGGCCACGCAGTTTCATGCTTGGCACAGCCGCTACCAAAGCTCCCGCAATCGCGCCGCCAATGTAGGAAAAAATTCACGCCCACTGTAGCGGTGGAAAACGTTAATGAAATTGCCCAAGATTGACCGTGTGCTCGTGTTCAGAGTGAGATAGTGTTATAGCATTGCCTTAGATTACCTGGAAAGGCCGGTAATTATCTGGCTGCAGGTATCCAGGTCGTGTTTGCATTTGTTGGGAGGCGTATCTTGGATGGAAAACCAGGGGTTTCCCACCAGGAGGCAATGAAAGCCCCTGTCTCAGTCCTTCCATCGTGCTCTACCGGTAAAGCTGTTCTTCTTCAATCTCTATGTCATTAACACGTGGGCAACAACGAGGATCTGCTCAATAGGCAAAACCTGGCGAGGGATACTCTGTGTACCATCCTGCATCGTCTCACACGATGAGAGCAAAACCTAAATAAATTTCCTTTGTTCAGGGCAAAAGCCATAAGGGGTCGGGCTATTCACGGGTCATCACCCGACCCAAACGAGCCGGTATTATCGGTGAGTCAGAATTCCCATATTTGTTAAATTATTTCCAAATATGTACCTGGTATGTGAAATTTGACAGAGGGCGAAATATCAGGAAAGTTAAATTTCACAAAAGTTGGAAATTATTTCTCTCTAAGATCAACGGCCCTAAGAAGGTGTGCAAAATCTCACGGGTAGGGTCGAGTCAAGTCAACAGGTCTTCAAATCTCGCGAGTCGGGTTGAGTCGAGTCAAAAAAAAATTCAAATATCGCGAGTCGGATGGGGTCAAGTCAAAATGTTTTCAAATATCACGGGTCGGGTCGGGTCAGGAGGTGTTCAAAAGCTCACGGGTCGGTTCGGGTGACGACCCGCGAGGAGCAGGTCGCTCTCAGGGCGGGCCAGGATGACCCGTGAGTTATTTTTTACTTAACCGCGGATCCGACCCGCGGATCCGACACTTGGAAAAACTTCTCGTTTTCCGCCCGAAGGCTTCTCGGACCAATACAGTAGTACTCAATAAACTCGTTTGGCATCACAATCAAACAGCAGAACGCCACCAAATCTATATGTGCATGTCCGCATCCATCCATACCCACTTCAGCCAGGCCACATATCACTGCGGGGTACCAAAATGAAGATTAAATTGTTCTTGAAGCGTAGACCCATAGACCGGATCCGCGCGTCTCGCGGGTTGAGGTGACCCGACCCGCGACATGATCCGTATCTCACGGGTCAAACGGAACATATCGGATCGGGTCGGGTCGGGACAACACGTGCTCAAAACCTCACGAGTCGGGCCGGGTCGGGTCGGGAACGTTTCAAATCTCACGGGTCGGATTAAGTCGGGGCAAGAGGTTTTTAAATATCACGGACGGGGTCGTGTCGGGTCAGGGGGTTATCAAATATCACGGGTCGGGTCAGGGGGTTATCAAATATCACGGGTCGGGTCGGGTCGGGTCAAGAGATTTTCTTTACTATCGCGGGTCGGTTCGGGTCAGACCCGACCCTTTGACCTGACCCGTCAACAGCCCTGAAAAGTAGATACCTGACATACATGCTGTATCTAAGCCTTCTGATCCATTTATATCATAGGTACACTAAACTTTGTCGGGGACATAGGTTTCCTCGTCCTCCCTATGATTGGCCAGCGCCCGATCGTACCTATTATTGGCTGAAAGGTTCCAGGTTCCAGGTATATCTCTCTGCGTCTACTCAAATTGGGCTTCACTTTTTTTTTGCTTCAAATATACCGATACATGGCTCAACCTGCACTTATGTACAAAGGGCCTCTTTCCCGAGTAAGAAAGCTTCTCCTAGGTAACAGTCTAGTTTCTCGCTTCGTTCTTACTATTAATAAGTGGTCGGTACACTGCTGTGTAACAATACACATTCCCACCGCAAAACTTGATTCCGCAAGCTGTTCGTGATTTGTTTGTCAACAGTTCGGGCCACCTGGTTCTGACAGCCCTGTGGCCGTATTTCAGTCTTGCCAAAAGAGAGTTCAATTGCGACCCATTTATAGGTATAATTGGAGCCAAACAGGTGAAGCCGAACTTGAGTAGACACAGAGAGTGTGTGTACCTGGCACCTTGCTGCCAACAATAGGTACGATTGGGCTCTGGCCAATCAGAGGGAGGGCCAGGAAGCCTTTTCCCGAGTGCAGTATGTAGTGTAGCTATGAATGGCTCAAAAGGCATAGTATATAGGTACAGGCAGTACACCAATTTTTGGCTTTCCCCCCTTACTGCCATACCTGGCACCTGTTACCTGGTACGACCTGGTATGCAGCAGCCGTACCATAGAGACCCAGCCCCCACCCCCCCCTCGTCGGTACGAAGGAATGAAGCTGACCCGCCCACCTTTTTCGTTTTTTGCGCGCCCACAGGTGTCCCAGGAAATTTTCTTTGCCTGCGCATCGACACCACTCTGCTGACGTCAGAAGTCAAGTACGAGCCAGGTGAGTCCATGCGGAGTTCGGTCCTTCGCCTCTGAGGTGATCCCCACTATTGTTTTCATCAACACCCCCTCATACGCCTGCGGCCATGGGTTACATGAGTACACCCCCCCCCCCCCCCCCCCCCCCCCCCCCCCCCGCCGCTTGCTATTACGAACCCCCCCCCTCCCCACTTGCTGTATTAGTAGGATCATCAGGCAATTAGACACGTACCCAAGTTATTGTGTCGCGAAAGTAAGCCGATGAGCCATGGCACGAGTCTCATTTACGAAGGCACCAGGTGGCGTATGCCGGGTAGGATATGCCCCGGGTAGGCAGGAGGTAGGATGTAGGGCGAACAACAACAACATAACGCCTGCGACTGGCGTTACGTTTATCTTCATCGTGCAATAAGTTCGGTAGCCAGAAGTCGGTATACCGGGTGGACGTCTCTGTGCCACTTGCCGGTAGACATTATGCACGACCTGAAATCCGCCACAGAAAGCACGATATACATGCAGTGTCTATACGCTACGGTCTCTCTCCAGGGAGTGAAGGAGGAGGTGGCAAGCCAAGCAACAGCAAGGGGAACATGGTAGTATGAGAACCAACCTCACACCACTTACGTGCCCCAATAAAAAGATCAGTTGTATACTCATATTCAGTCCAAACGGCCCTTGCCTTGCGGGACAGAGTGATATGGAGGCAGCAGTATTCAGATTTCATCCCGTAGGATATTTCCGGCATATTTCCAGGAAATTTCTATTCACTTAACAGTGTGAGGGGGGAAATCGTGGTCCGCAGGTTCGAATAACAATAACGAAAACGAAAACGAAAGCGGCGCAGCCACCTTTCGAGCCCGTTTTTGGACCGTTTTGGATCCGGGTTTGGGGTCAGGGTGAGGGGTTGGGTTGAGTCTACCCCCGTACCTTGATCCCACCAGGAAGGGTTTCCTAGCCCCCAAGCAATGAACAGCCCGATCCCTGGAAGGTCTCACCAGACGATCGCATGATAGCTCTCTACTGCAGGTAGGATAGGGTGTACCGCATGGTTTGTTGCTAGAGTAGATCACGGTGCAAGATGTCTTCGCAATGAGCGCCGACGATATACGGCGTTTTATGTGGCGGAAATTTCCCTGTATACATGCATACCGGCAAGTGGCCCGCAAGTGGCGCACACTACCCCCGAACCAATCGTATTTTGCCAGTCACCTGAGGAGTTGGTGCGCGAATGGCAACCGTAAAACACTCTCGACAACTTGACAATCACGAGTGTGCAATCCTCGTACCCTCGTTGTATGTGCATCCGAGCCACCGCAGGCAGAATCTGCTGCATTTATCAACCACCCAAAGCGATGGTAGCGTGTCTGAGGCTAGCGATACCTTTATGAATAATACCTTCTGCCTACGATAGGAAGTCATATCGCCGTGCGCAACAACGTGTCTTTGGTACACATCTGGTACCTGGTATCCGTTATTATTACGGGGGTCCATAGTTAACGAGACCAAATTTTGTTAGTAAAAATAGGTAAATATATAGGTTTTTAAGTATACCATAGGTCCTATTAACTATGGACCCCCGTAATAGTTCGTCGTAACTATAAATGTACGCAGAGTTGAACCTACCGTTAATAGGCTTTCATGGCGAAACACAATACCTACCCCTGCCTACCTCAGTTCGCCCGTCCATCGCTCCTCCTCCCTTCCCACCCCTCCCTCCTTCCTTCCCCCTCCCTCCCTCCCTCCCTCCCTCCCTCCCTCTCTCCCCCCCTCTGTCCCTCCCTCCCTCGCCCCTCGCTCATCCTATACCCCCCGCGTGTATCTCGACTCGCCACTAACCACCACCTTTTTTTTTCTGCACCATCTATCTATATGTATGTATGTGGCGTGCCGTGTCATCACGTTTTTCAGCTGCCCCTGTGGGAGACCAGCCTGCGCACGTCAAAACCAAAGGCGATGGGGACGGTGATGATTCAGAAGAAGAACAAGAGGGGGGGGGGGGGGGGGCAAGCAGAAGGAGAAGAGGAAGCCGACGCTGTTTCCCCACATCTACGGGCCGATAGACGTCGCGGCGGTCACAGCCGAGTTGGCGGTGACTCGATCAGAGGACGGCACCTTCCTATCGATCGAAGATCTCTGATGATGGTACCGTAGCGTCCTGTGGTACTACAATATCTATAGCTTAGTGAGCGTTCGCTAATGCCTGGTGTGCTATTTCGGTGGCAGCTGTAACAAAAAGTGCTTCCCAATGACTAACGATGGTGTTGCCGTCGTACACCGTATAGGACCTATTCCCGGTATGTATTTCGGCGGCGTTCGTCACAGTTTTGTACTTTTGGTATTTCACCCTTTTTTATTTTGTTCTAGTTTTTTTTCCTTGCTACATGCGGTACGAAATCGACGCGAGCCGACGAGGGAAGAAAGGGCTGCCAAATTCTCGGCACGAAAAAGCAACGCAAGAACCGTAGTGTGGCCCTGGATCTGAACTATCACTAGGGTGGAGAGAGAAAAGGAAGGTGAAGATAGTAAATGGGACGGAAAAAAAAAAAGAAGAAAGAGTACGCGACGTTCATGCACCAACGCTATTTTTCGCTTGCGATGTGATGGTGCGTAAGATCGGCATGGTGCGTAGATAGGATAGGCCGTCGTATTGTGCGGAGTAGCATGGCATGTCAGCGGCTTAAAAAGTCTGGGGTGAATGCTGTTAGATCATCGCACATCGCTCGCTGCGGTCGCGGAATGTCTCTCTTGGATGGGTGGGTGCGTTCTTCGTCGGTACGAGAGAGATTGCTTGTATGGTGGGGCGCGGAGCACAATATACCTTGCTCTGCCGTCGGTATCGCATTTACAAGTTATAGCTGAAAGGGAAGGGTCGTCGGTAGCACGAATAACCTTGTCGGTGTGTCGGTATATTTTTACCAGAGGTACTTCAACGGGTCGAACTGATGAAAGTGAAATTTAAGCGGTTGGTGTTACGGAAGTGAAATGGAGAACATGTTGAAAAATCAATCGCGCTCCTTACGGACATGGTCAAGCGAGCGCGACCATCTATCGATGCATGTGACCGCATGAAATGTCTGCTGTATTCAAATGGCTGTGCATCTGAGAGAGCACCTGTAACTGCATCCATGGCAATAAGAGCGCACCCGTGCACCGCAGGCTCCTTGTTATGTGGCACTATTATTAATAGAGTAACTGCTGTGTCTCGGGGAGACGAGACAGCGACATTAGGAGTCACAAACGGCGGGCGCAGTGTCTTCGAACAGCCGACAAATAAACCCCACGCGCAGGCAGACGTGGATTTTTAATACCTGATTTTTGCTTCACCACTGCCTGCACTCAATTTATTTCCCGCGCTGTTCTCAGTTTTGGGGTGTTGGTTGCTCACGTGATACTTCCTGTTCCATTCTTCCGACTAGGGTTTCGACGTCGTTTCTGCGGGGTTGCCAAGGATTTGTCCTCTCCGATTTTCGCGAGCAAATTTCCATCCGTGTTAGTATTACGGGAGACAATAGTAAATAGGACCAAAGATTGTGAGTAAAAATAGGGAAATGTATAGCTTTTTTGTATGTACCGTAGGTCCTATTTACTATGCTCCCCCGTAATAGTGTTCTCGCTGTGTGCCGGTAGCTTTTGCGACCGCTCCCGGGCTTTGGTGACCACGTATGATTTTCAACGCCTCGTATTCAACCTCAGGGTTTTTCACTCGCTAACCGTTATGTAGTCACACGCCTGCTGGTCGTTCTTCGTCCTGCCGTCCCCCCCCCCCCCCCCCGACTCATCGCAGTAGGTAATTCGGCGGGTAATAATGTGGCCAATCATATTGAGGCACCGGCCTACAGCTTTTGTGTCCTGCCTTGCTCCACTGTGCTTCCCCCCCCCCCCCCCCCGCCCCGCTCCGTTACCCCCGCTGGGGATGTAGCGGTCGGTAGCGTATGTTCTTCCGTTTTTGTAATGCATTTTCGTCCACCCCCCTCCCCGTCTCGAATCATACGACTACTGCCATGCATGGTATCGGTACCCCCCCCCCCCCCCCCAACCCCCCTCCGTCTAGAAAGGGATGCGTGATCAATGAGCAAAATGGCTAAGCCAAGCAACAAATGAATACGCCCGCCCCCCCTGTCGGCCATGGCCGTTGGTCATAGTCGCGCCGGTGTCTGATATGTCTGACTGTTCGGATGTCTGTGATCTGTGTAGCTACAAATCATCTTCGAGATATCGCGGCGGGGGGTGTGTTCCACTCGGATGGGATGCGTATTTGTGTATGGATGCCTTTTGAGGGTCCCACCGTACAGGTACGGTACGGGGATGCGAGGCACCCTTCCTCGCACGCTGGAATACTTGCTGTCTATTTCGACAAACACCAATATATACAGAATATATAGATACATTTCTATATTTTTCTACTGTGTCATACCAGGTACCAGGTAGTATCCTGCATCTTCGCCCACCGCTCTTCGTGAGCGGCGCAACGCGCCAAGCATCCGTGCACCTCGATGATGTCCCGGCATTGTAGGGGTGCGAGGGTCTATGGTCATACGACTACGGCCATGCATGAAAATGAACCCCCCCCCCCCTCCGCCGCCATGCATGACAATGAGTACAACCCCGCCCCCCGCCTCCCCACAGCCTGGAAAACCCAATGTGGTCCGTCCTGGCGTTGTACTCAGGCGGCCGGAGCTCCCGCTTGCACAAGGTGGGCGTTCGTACAAAAATGATTGTGGAGAACAACGTGGGACACCTTTGCTCGTAGGCGTACCGAATAGAGAGGGTGTCGAAACCTTGAGGGGTTTGCTACATTGTTCAATGTCTCTGCAACGGTTTTTTTTTTTTTACGCCCACATTGTGCAAGGGGGGGGTCCCGGTCACCTGTGCAGGGATGCGAGGGTCTATGGACATACGACCATACGGCCATGCATGTCATGAGCCCCCCCCCTCCCTCTGCTCTACGGATATGGCGGTACAGGCTGGTTCAAGCATAACGCCCAAATTTTGTCCGCCACAAATGCCGATCGCATTATCTTCTCGAGGGTCACGTATTTGGTATCATACTGACCGTGATGGACAGCGGAAGTGGGCGACATAGCTATATTATTTTTTGTTCCCTGAAGGCCTAGGGCTTCACGCTAGCGGCGAAATCGTGTCCCGACCAACCACAGGCCCGCGAAAAAGTCAAGGTTAGCCAGTCGTTTCCATGGGAAGGACTGGTTTTGTTTTCATTTTTCTGAACGAATCGCTTCCAGAGGTACTCGAGGCATGCCTATAAAAAGTTTCGCGCAACTATGCGAAGAACGGACTGCGTAGGACCAATATCAAGTCGTATTTGAACTCCAAAAGTTATTTCCTACCCTGAAACTAAGCGATTACGAGGCAACGCCTTGTTCTTTATTTTTTCGGCACTTTTTACACCGCACGAAGTCAGAATGCTCATGCCGTTTTTGGAAGATAAGACCCTGAAATTTGTCACACGTGCTCTTTGAACCCGTGCCGACAGATTACAGTGTGTGTGTGTTTTTTTTTTTTTTTGGTTTCGCTTGTTTCCGTCGGAAAATTTGGACCTCCTAACTGAGACCCGAAATATCAAAACAAAATTCGTGCAAAACAAAAACCATACGTATCTGGAGACAAAAAAAAACCCCATCCTGCAAACGGTCGGAAGCGTTTCACAGAGAACAACATGTATGTACCGAATCCCAGGGTCATACATGTCCCACAAAAACGGCGTGGTCGTTAGATGCTTGATAAATATGGGGCGGAATATGCCTTGAGGTCAGCTCGTACGTAGCTTTATTTATTGAGTATTCGTTTTCGAGAATGCGCTTTCGCTCCGCCCACCCTCTCCCAGCGGATGGGGCGGTACCTTTCGGTGCCTGGTGTTGTTCGAGCCTTTTTCACGGAAAAACTTGGCCGCATCTTCCGTGTCTTGACGTTTTTCGAGTCTCTTCCTTGCGGACAAGCTACCTTCCAATCCCCCTCTTGGTCAACATTACTCTAAGAGGCGTAGCCTCGCACACATAGAGGGTAGAAAGACGAACGCGGGTTCAGAGGTGTCGCATCTTCGATCCATGTTCTAGTCGTGGAGCTATACACGTAATCAGATTGTTTGGTGGTATCAGCCAAAAACAAACAAACAAACAAAAACATGTTGGATGAAATACCCGGCATGATGGAACACGCGCGGCGTCATGTTTTTTTTTTTTCCTTGTTTTTGAAAAAAATGAAAATAGGCCACTCCCCATGTACGTGCCGCGCTTCGAGCAGCAGCGGGGGGTAGCGAGGGTACTTGTTGGACCTCCTGTTCATTGTGTTCGCCCTCAGGGAGATCCCGCCACACGACCTTAGCTTCTGGTACGTACAGGTGTCGCTACTGCGGATGCCGCTGCTGCTTGAACCCGTTGATCATCTCACCACGCACAAGGTGGAAAAGAACGAGCACAACGCGCGCGCAAAAAAGCGCGAGCCGAACGGCGGGTGGGCGAAATGGCGCACAAAGTCCACCTACAAACCTACAAAAGGTAGGTTTGAAAACGTGAAAAAAAACATGTATGCATATACGCCCACCGAAAAATAAACGAGGGGGGGGAGGGGGCAACAGCACCGCATAGGGTGATCGCATCCACCCCAGCCGCCACAGACACCTTCTAGCCGCTACAAATACTACCGCAGCCAGCCCGAGAGGAAATCTCGCCACGGTTTTCTAGATCAGAAGCGAAAATCAGGAGAAAAAAACTAACCCGAACCATTTTATTTGACAAAAATCGCCTACCCCACGTTCCCTGATCGATCAGACCCATTTGCAGGAGATTGACCCCGACTACGATCGTTCTACAAACGTAGAAGGTTTTTTTTTATCATCCACATCGACCTAAATCTGATACGACACAGTCTTAGACAAGATTCAACCCAACCATTTTTTATATTTTACGACCAAGTTGAACCGATTCCACCATTGCACGACCCCCCCCCCCCCCCCCCCCCCCCCCCCTCTCGCTACCGCCGCCGAAACCATCATACCAGGTATATGGAAACCCTTCTGTAGCACGGAATGGCCATGACGTAAAAGAATAGTGCACACGTCGGCTACATAGGTCACGATCTTCTGCAGAAAATCTGTAACATCTACTAGCATTATTCAGATTATCATAACCTGCCGAAATGAGATGCTGTGCTTGGATCTGTGTATTATTAGCGCAGAGCCATACCACGGGAAAGTGTCCTACAAATATACCATGCATATTTTACTGCTCCCACCCGGCAATATGAGCTAGATCGTACAGATCATACACATCATAAAAATCTGGATTACATGTGCCCTGAAGGATCTAGCTCATGAACTGTGGGACTCGATCATCTGTCCCCGATGCGGGGAATATTGCGAGTACGCGAATTTTCCGCACGGCAACAGAAACCAGTAAATATCAACAACACATAGTCTGAATGGAGCAGCCCCCCTCCCACCCTCCCCTCCGCGTCCACATTATATTATTGCAATCTTGCGGCCCGTGTGTCCGGCGTTGATTAAATATGGCCAACCTGAGAAAGGGTGCATGACACTGCTGTTAAGCAGCGTCGTATGAATACAGCCTCCGGGCGGCAGCGCGATACCCCCCACACACACTCTAAAAGGGAACAGCGAAACAAACTAAAACACGCTTAGAGGCAACGGCCCGTCTAGATCGTACGCGTGCAGCAGAAACAGCAACAGCGGCATGACACGCAGCAGCAGCAGCAGGAGCAACAGCGGCAGCAGCAGGAGCAACAGCGGCAGCAGCAGGAGCAACAGCGGCAGCAGCAGGAGCAACAGCAGCAGCAGCAGCAGCAGCAGCAGCAGCAGCAGCAGCAGCATCAGCGACGGTGGAAGCAAACCCCTCTTTACGGTGTCGGAAGCCAACCGCTCGCCACCGCCTCTCAGCAAAAAACGTACCCCCCCCCCCCCCCCCCCCCCCCCCTCCCTCCTCCCGACCCCCCCCCCCCCCACCCGTGCGTACACACCCCCCGACACTATACGACGGCCCCTGACACCGACCAGTCGGTAGAATCTTCGGCATCGACGGCCGCCGCCCCCCAAGCCCCTTCCACCTCCTCTTCCTCCTGGTGCTGCTGTTGCTCCCGTCGGTGATACCCCTCCGTCGGCGCCCTGCTGGCGGCGCCGTCGCCATTCCCCGTGGCGCGCCGCGAGCTCAGCGAACTATTCCCCAGCCAAGAGGGTACTCCACTAGCTGCTGGCGGCTCCTGCAGCTGAGGCGGCGGCGGCCGCTGCAGCGGAGCCTCTCGCTGTTGCTGCTGCTGCTGCTGCTGCTGCTTCTGCTGCTGCCACTGCTGCTGAGGCGACAGCCGCTGCTGGTTGACTCTGGACAGCGGGTCGTCGTCGACACCGCTTTCTGAACTGGCGCCGCCGTACCTGTCACCACCCCTCCCTCCCCCGTGTCCGTTGTCGCTACCGTTTACCCTGACCCCGTGGCCGCCGCCGCCGCCGCTTGCCAGAAGAGCACGGGACGCGGGCAACGACGATGATGAGGCAGGCGGAGCGAAGCCTCCACCCTCGAAGCTTTCGGTGGGATCATGAGACGCGGGGAGGGAAGCGGCGTAGCCGGCGGCGCCAGCGCCGCCGGTAGTGGTAGGCACCGCTGGGGATCGCGCGCCGCTCGCGGTGTCTGCGGCGCCGGGGTTGGCGTTTCTTGACCCCCATCCTTTCCGCTGAAGTGGCGACGGCAGCAGCGGGGGTGGCAGCAAAGAGGTGATAACGGTACACGGAACGATTTGGGTTGCGGTGTGAGCTTGGGGGGGGAAGGTCAGGTAAGGACAACTGACAAACAAAATTAAGAGCCGGTGTCGGGGTAGGGAGGGGATGGGGTTTGTGTCTGGGTATGGAAGAGAGGGGGAGTTCACGGTTCTTGTTGACATCGATGCAGCGCGCGTACGTACACAAGTCGCTCGGGTGGCCTCGACTATTCGCCAGAACGCGGGGACTAGCTTCGTTCGTGACGCGTCCCCGGCCAGACGAACGCACAACCTACACAAAAGAGAACTAAACTACTGCAGCCGAAATAGTAGCAATAAATGTACTGCTGTAGTATCAAAAATAGAAAATAGTATACGAAGTATCCTACAGTGCAGTAGTACAGGTGGTAATAGTAAAGAGAGAAAAGCGTAGCAATAACACAGTGATAGTAGCCGTAGCCACAGCAGCAAAAAGCGGCAGCAGCAGCAGCAGCAGCAGCAGCAACAGCGGCAGCAGAAGCTGTAATAGTACCCCCTATCCAAGCAAAACTACAGCGGAACCCCGCGAAACAAAATAAAACAGTACAGACCGTAGTGGTCCCTCCATAATGCCGGTATGTGCAGTGCGTGTCAGGCCAATACACCGGCATTATAGAGGGGACCTCCACCGCACTACCAGGTATATATATCAGCCGGTCAAAACGCGACATCACCCCCCCCCCCCCCCTGTCTGCCTGGTCGGTGAAAACCCGACGTGCTCCGTCCCGGCATTGTAGGGATGCGAGGGTCTATGGTCATATGACTACGGCCATGCACGATAATGAGTACATCCCCCGCTCCCCCCCTGCATTATATACCTGGTATACATAGATTGGGTTGGCGTCGGTTTGCGACGACGCTGTAAAACACGCCTCTCACTGCGTGAGCCAGACAGCCAGGGTACCGTTTTTTTTTGTTTTTTTTTTTTTTTTTGGCCGTTACCACGGCTGGCGGTCGAGTTAGATCATTTTTGTACGGGGACAATCGTAACTCCGCACAAGGGAGATGATCGTATCACGTAGTGTGTGTATATGGTGAGGCACCCACGAGGCAGTTACATGGTAAACCCATTGCTGTCTCTGGAAGTAGCCACACCAGGAACTAAATGAATTAATTGATGCTGTCATCCATACGCAAGAACACCCGCCTCCAAAGCGGTTCTTTGCAGGATGCAGCTCACCCTTCATGCGACTCGCCCAACATCTCACGGCGCTTCACTCTTGGTGCAAGCAATGTCTGCCTGGTCGGTGAAAACCCGACGTGCTCCGTCCCGGCATTGTATAGATGCGAGGGTCTATGGTCATACGACTACGGCCGTGCATGGTAATGAGTACACCCCCCCCGCGCCCAGCTGACCTGCAACGCCTGAACGAGCTGCTGGTCGAGAACGCGGGTGCAGGGGGTGCAGCAACGTACGGGCTGCCCGGATGACAGCCTCACCACGCCCCCAGTAGCCTGGTTGACGGCAAGGATCTTCCAAGAAACAAACAACACACCAAAACGAAGCAGCCCCCGAGCACGGCATAATCGCGCGTAACGAGCCGAAGGGTAGAAGGAGGGATGGGGGGGGGGGGGGGTAGGTAAGATTTCCAATCATCAGAGTAACATTTACCAGCACACCACGGACACATGGTTGATTCTCACGTCATGATCTACTGCAGATCTGTCACGGCAGATAGAGATTTTTGATCTGTATGATCTAGCTCACGTTGCCGGGCGGAACCCGTAGGATCTGCATGATCTGTACGTAGCACATGTTTCCTGGGTTGAATAATCTGTACTATTGGCAGATCCCGCACAATCTCTCACACCAGCACGTCATCATGAGTTGTCAGAGGTGCACAAGCACTGTTAACCTTCACTTTCCGTCGGAAAAATTGAATTTACAATAAAAAAAGATTTTTCACCGTCGGTCGCACTGCACGACGCAGCAGCAGCAGCAGCAGCAGCAGCAGCAGGATTCCAGACGTTTCAAAATGCCGACTCCTGCGATTGCGGAATCTTGCAGGGCCATTGAAGCACAAAGGTCGGTGTATCCAAAGACTATCCTCTCGGTCCGAAGCAATTTAACCTACAGAACAGCAGTCCATACGTACTTCGCCAGTCGAATGATACACCCCCCCCCTCTCTAACTCGAATGATACACCTCCCCCCATATATTATATGGGTTGGGTTGGCGTCGGTTGACAACGACACTGTAAAACACGCCGCTCACTACGTGAGCTAGACATGCAGGGTACCGTTTTGTTTTGTTTTGTTTTGTTTTGTTTTGTTTTGTTTTGTTTTGTTTTTTTTTTGGCGGTCGCCCATAGCTGGCAGTCTAGTTAGATCATTTGTGCGAAGTAAAGAACCTTTACTCTGCACAAGGGAATTGATCGTATCACGTAATGTTCAAGGTACGGCACCCAAGAGGCAGTTACATAGTACTCCCATTGCTGTCTCTGGAAGTGGCCACAACGGAAATTAAACTAACTCATTGAAGCTGTCATCCATATGCAAGTCCGCTTCACAAGCGGTTCTTAGTAGGATGCAGCTCACCCTTCATGCGACCCGCCGGACACCTCACGGCGCTTCGCGCTTGGTGCAAGCAATGTCTGCCTGGTCGGTGAAAACCCGACATGCTCCGTCCCGGCATTGTAGGGATGCGAGGGTCTATGGTCATACGACTACGGCCATGCATGAGATCGAGTACATCTCTCCTATCGAGTACACCCCCCCCTCTCTAACTCCGACTAATACGGGAGACCATAGTAAATAGGACCAAATATGGTTGGTAAAAATAGGGAAATATATAGGTTTTTGTGTGTACCGTAGGTCCTATTTACTATGGTCCCCGGAAATAATCCGTCCCCACAACGCGGGTGGGGGTGACACTATTTCACCTCTAGAACAGATGATGATCTATCTGATCTGTCTACAGATAGATCATTTAGTTCCTCACCTACTTTTTGTGAGAGGTTGCGCAGGATCTGTATATCAATAGTGCAGATCCAGCCCAGGAAACAGGTGCTAGATCATGATGCAGACTACACGGGTCCCACTCGAGGCAACATGATGAGCTACTCTAGATCACGCAAAATCGTGAAGAGACCTGCTGTATCTGTCCTTGGGAAGATGTACAGCAGATCATCAAGTGGGAATCGAAAACATGTCCGAGGTCTGGGATATTTCAAGTGTAAAATGGGGTCACTGCTTTAGGAGGGCACATACATACAGCAAGCACAAATCACCACGCACAGAGAGGACGGGGGGGGGGGGAGGGCGGAAGTTATCACCCCCTCAGAGCCGCTTGCATCGAAGCCATCAAGATTGCCAATCAAGGAAAAAAAGAACTATTTCGGGGAACCATGGTTTAATAAGACCAAATATTGTTAGTGAAAATAAGGAAACATATGTGTGTGTGCACCGTAGGTTCTATTAACTATGGTCCCTCGTAATATTAATATTTAACGTAGATATCCTCACCCACGTTTTCGGGGGGAAAAATTACTTGGCGTTAGAGTGGGATATTCTTGTAAGTCCCACGAGTTCTTCATTGGTTTCTTCAGGGGTCAACCTCCCGCTTCCCCGCTGTCTCGCTGCGAACATACGTACACAGACCGCTTGGCTGCATGTAGGCTTCGAATTTTCATTTCGGAAAAAAAAAAAAAACGTGTCTACTACACGCAAAAACGCACGCAACCACACACACGCAAAACACACGCAAAACAAAATACCCGGTAGCCACGAACGTATCTCCCCTCTCTGTGCCGTCATTCTTCGCGACCACCGCGATCAGTAGCTACGCGGCCCGAGCGTGTGCGTTTGGTCGTCCTGGACCAAGTAAACGACCATTAATATAACTATATCGGGGGGGAACATACTACTATTATTAGCACAGGGGGGAACCCTGCTTTTTTTCCTCTTGCCCATCGTGGGTTCTGCGTGCTATGGGCCCCTATAACAGTCTAAAACACGGGGAGAAGTTTTCGTTCAGGTGTTTTAGGCCGAACAAAATCGTGGACAAACACCCACCCATCCACCTACCCCCCTTACCCACCCACCCACCCACCCACCCACCCACTTTTACCCACCCACCCATCTACCCATCTACCCACCCACCTACCCACCTTGTCGCTCACAGCCGTGTGCGAGCACGAGCCGCACATGCAGGTGCCGCACCGCCGGCAGTGGTGCCTCCTGAAAACGAGGTTGAACGGCCGCGCGCAAACCATGCAGGCCGACGCGATCGCGTCCGGCACCCACAGCTGATTGTTGTGCACCTTGGGAAGGCAGGAGAGAAGGACGGCAGGCGCCACGGCCAGGCACCAAAAAGAGAGGGGGGAAAGGGGGAGGAGGTACGGAGCATGAGAAAGAGGAGGAGAAGCAGGGCAAGCAGAGACAAAGGCGGAGGGTGTGAGTACATCCGGCGACCGAGGTGTAGGATTCGAGAACGGGAGGGGGGGGGGGGATGGGGGACACGGAGCACAGCACAGTAGGGGCATCGACAAGGACCAAAGACGGTACACTCGTAGGCAAGATCCGGCCGAAAGAGAAAAGGCAAATCGGACGAGTCAGATTAGAGAAAAAAGAAAAAAACTTTTTTTCAAGCGAAACAAAAAAAAACTCCCTCCCGCGATAGGTAGTTGCTGAGAACGATGACACACCTGCGATTCGGGGGCGACAGCTACTTGGACTTAAGCATTGTAGCAATACAGTGAAAGGGTCAGTGTGGATACCATGTCCCTGAGACCAAAACGCCTACCACTATGGTCGAAACCCCAGCTCTCTTCGATAACGTTATCCGAGGGTTCGCTCGGGTACGTCGGGATATTGTCAAGTCCAAGTCTCACTGTCGAGCTTCGACCTAAGATTCGCCTCACAGATTCCCGGCTGCGGCTTGCGTGAGGTCTGTACATTTAAATCGAACACATCACCGATCCTTATTATGAAAAACAAAACACTTGGACCAACAAATGGATAATGCTTGCTGCAGTAGACTAGTTAACGCGGGGAAGGTTACCGCTGTACTCTGCGCCCCAGCAGAGAGAGGAGGAGTGTGCACGCGAACAGGGAGGGCGCACCGTCAAAGCTCCCCTACACCCCGCGAGGGGACTGAACGGAGTGAACGGAAACGTCCGAGAGCCTACGTTCATTCTCTACGAAGAACTCGTAGCAGCAGGAACAGGAAACACAGGAATAGCAGAAGCAGGAGGAGCAATAACAGCAGCAGCAGCAGCAACAGCAACAGCAACAGCAACAGCAACAGCGGCAGCAGCAGCAAAAGCGGCAGCAGCAGAAACAACAACCACCAACAAAAACAGCACCACCACCACCTCCAATACTATCACCGACAACGACCGCCATCTATCGACACCACTCGCAATCAACCAACCAACCAACCAACACACACGCACGCACGACGCACAGCGAAAAAAAAAAAAAAAAACATGGCCGGCGAAAAAAAACAAAAGAGAGCTCACCAACTGCTTGTGCCAGTCGCTTTCCAGCGGGTCCGGGACCATCGCGCCACCGCCCCCACCGGCACCAAGAGGGGCCCTCGACCCGGCCGCCGCCGCCCCTCCCGCCGCTCGCGAAGGGTAACCCGGCTTCAAACGCACACCCACGATACGCGAATCGTCCACCCCAGCTGCTATGCGAACGCTCTCCGGAGCGCGGCAGCGGTGTTCGGGGGAGCAGGGCGTGGCGCGGCACTCAGGATGCAGGTTCATGCCACACACGTCGCACCTGGGCGGGTGGGTTTTGGGAACGGGGGGAGGCGGGAGAAATGGGGGGGGGGGGGGGAAGGGGTGGAGAGAGGGGGGAGGGGAGAGGAGAAAAACGGCCGGAGAGGACGTAGAGGGGGGAGGAGATCGTTTGGCACCAACACAAAACGTTCGTTCGGGCTCTTACCATATGAAACGTGCGGGAGACGAATTCCAAGTTTTTCAAGGGCGTTAGGGCGAAGAAGGCGGGGGGGGGGGCGAGGGGGGAACACCCGCGTCCATCCCCTCACACAACTTTCTCCCGCTGTTTGACCCGTGTTTTCGTTGGGTGTGTATCTGTGCCGCAATTAGCTTGTTCCATGCCCATTCCGTAGCTACTGCTCTAAGGCCTGCTCACGGCTCTTACCAACCAACCAACCAACTACACGCAGCGTCAACCTCGCAAAAATACGCCCGCCCCTCCCCCCCCTTCCCGAAACCAGTTGTTGATCTCCCTCGACTCGACCGCACGAAAACGCCAGGAACGACAAGCGCGAGGTTCGTCAACAGAGCCAGGTAAAAATTAAAAAAAAAAACACACACACACACATACCCGAGAGAAATTCCGTCCTCCGTGCTTGGCAGAACAAAGGCACAGGCGCCGGCGTGCGCGGGCATGGTGGGCGCTTCGCGGCAAGATATATACGTAGCGAGATGAAGAAGCCTCCTCCCTGCTCACCTTAGCCCCTGCTGCATGATGCCGATGAGGAGCTGCGAGCATACGTCGCAAAAGGTGGGCACGTAGTAGGTGTGCAGGCGCAGGGTGTGGACGTCCGAGAGCGTGCGAGACTCTGCGCCGCACGTACGCACCCCGGAGCGGGGGGGGGGGGGGGGGGGGGGGGGGGGGGGACATGGTTCGAACAAGGCGAGCAAGGCCAAGATTAAGAAGGCGAAAACCAGTGAAAAGATCGGCAACGAAACCGAAAAAGACCGAAAGTAGGGGAAACAAAACGCGGAACAGTGATGGGAGGATGGGGGGGAGGGAGGGAAGGACGGAGGGATGAGAGAGTTGTAGAGGGAGAGCGGAGGGGCAGCGAGGGACAGAGGGACCGGGGGGGGTGGAGGGAGGGGGGGCAGGAGAGCAGGAGTTGCAAAGCGAGAGAGTTGAAGAGGGAGGACAGGACGGCAAGAGTTGTAAAGGGAGGGAGGGACTCAATTCGGAGGCATTCGAATTGAGGTACGCAAAGTTCAGATGGGTCAAAACAGCAAAAAGCATGAGACGTTTTCTATTGCAGCACTTTGCACTGGCTGGGACGTCGAGCAGTAGGGTGCATCTACCATGTACTTTTTTCTCTTCCGTCCCATTTATTATATTGTATTTCCGCCCTTCTTCTTCTCTCCTTCCTATTAATATTAATAGTAGCAACTCAGATCCGGGGTCACGTAGTGGCAGGCTCTTCTCCCTCCTCCCTACTACTGTTCTTGCCTTGGTAGGCGTTTTTACCGCGAGAACACTTCGGCCCTTGCTTCCCTCATCGACATGCATCTTAATGACCACTATTGAAAAATGCCAGGTGAAACATCTATTGCTGTCTTGCATCATCCCCTGTCGATTTCGGCCACGGAGCAGATACGCTCAGAACGAAAACCACACAGGACACCAAGCACAGCACAGCACAGCAGTTAGCAGTACGTACGAGCAATCAGCAAGCAGTTCAGCCACCAACCGCAAAGCCTCCACAAATCGGAAAGATCACCGATGCCCAGCACGCGAGAGTTACAACAGCAGCAGATCCTTCCGAGGGCAGATACATTCCTGATCTGTACCTGGTATGATCTGTGTGATGCAGCTCATGTTGCCGGGTGGAAGCCGTGTATTCATGATCTACAGACAGTAGCACATGATTCCTGGGTTAGACTTGTACTATACAGATCGTGCACAAAATCTCATGAAGACAGGGTAGGATGTACAGATGATCTATCTGATCTGTACGATAGATAGATCGTGATATGTCCGGTGTGTGGAAGTCTTCCTGGCTGCACTAACTCCTGTACGAATACCCACTTCTCACCTCCCCCGAAGCCACCGCGGCCCGCCAACCCACCGCCGTTCATCGCATCAGCCCCCGCCGCCATCCGTCTGCCCGCACCCCCCCCTGCCGCAACTCTTCTTCCCGCCTCCTTCTCGTTGCGATCGACACCCCCCACCCCCGGCCTCCCACCAACAGCCCCCGCCCCCCACGCCGGGGTCGGCCCTCCGAAGCCGCGGTCAACGCGAGAGTCGGCGAGGCCTTCTGCTCGCTGCCCGGGGTTATCGTCGTCACCCACTCTGCCACCACCGCTACCACTGCTGCCGTTGCCGGCGCCGTTGCTGCCGAGGTCGGCACTGGTGTCCCCTGCGGACAAACCGCCCCCGTCGCTGCTGCTGCTGAGGGGGTGTAAGGGGGCTCGTTCTAATGGGGAGCGGAGGCTTCTGCCGCTGTTGCTGGTTGCGTTGCCTTGTCTTCCACCGCCGCCGCTGCCGAGAGCGCTGGCTTCCCCGGGTAGTGCAGGGGGTGTCCAGGCATCCTCGTCGTCATGGTGGAATGGTAGCGCCGCTGCTGTTGTTGCTGTTAGGGGGTGCGAGTCCTTCGCTGCTTGGCCGAGAGGATGGAAGGAGCTCATCTTTTTTTACGTACGTGCCAGTTTCTTTTTTTTCGTGTTTCGTTTTTCACAATCAGACACTGCTTGCGGCTGCTGCTGCTGCTGCTAGTGCTGCTGTCGTAGGAGCGCGGCGGTAGGGTGCACGGGGAGGTTTGAAGAGAGGGATGCGTCGGATGCGGGGCTGAACGAGGTGGCTAGCTTGGAGTCGTGTGGGCGCTTGCTGCGCTTCAATTACACGGAATTGCGACTCGCTCTCATCACCAAATAGGCAGGATCACGTATTGGGGATACCTGGTATGACAGATGAAGACTGACGGAGGAGTGTGTTCACAGAGCTAGACATACCGGACAGAATGCTCACAGAGCTCGGTTCGCACCTGCAAAAGATGAACGTCCGGGTCAACGAAGCGCCAACGCTTGCGTTAAGCGCGGCCCAGGTAACCCCTAAGGCGTAAACACACCAAGCCCCTGTTCAGTCCGTCCTTCCGCGCGCAGCAACGTTTTCTTGTTTTTTTTTCTGCGTTTTTTGTTCTTGTATTTTCTGGTGTCTACCCCTGATCGATAAAGCGAAGAGAACCTTGGTGGAAACCCCTCACCCGAAAAATTACCAAAATCCGAACCCTATGCCAGTGGTCAGTGCTGGGATGCTGTGCTTGTTAAGACTCTAGGTTGGCTCGGCCGGCGTGGATGCTGAGCTTGGGAAGACTCTAGGTTGACTCGGGATGACTCGGGATGCTGTGGCCGGGAAAGACTCGAAAGTTGATTAAGCCGCGTAAAACATACCCCTAGCCAATCAGAGTGCCTAATTAGCTACCCCAGGAAGATCTACTATTAATATCAAGGTTTGTCCACTACTGGAGGCAAAATGCAAACCAAAACGACGGAGCACCGTGAACGTGCACTACGTGGCGTGAAGGCCATCACGCGCATCGGCACCACGCCGAACCCCATGCGATTTTCTCTTTTCGCAGCGCTGCATGTGGGGCTCAAGCGAATTCTGAAAATCAGCGTCGCCGTGCTGGTGGCCCTTCCCGAAGCCACGTCGTTCTGCATCGGTTGCAGTCCCATCAGATATGACTGCCACAGCAACAACAACAGCAACAGGCGCAGGCCATGCAGCCCATACAGCAGCAGCACTAGAAGCAACGTGAGCTGGAGAAGCGAGGGCTGTCCTCATGACTGCGACGACCTCCACCGTAACCGCCGCGATTTCTCCGCCCGTGTTTCGTTCGGGAGACTCGAACGCAGTCGCTTTGTCTGGCGAGGGGGGATGCGGCAGCGGGCAGGCGTAACGGCAGCAACAGCAGTACATGCATCATCACTCGACCTCGAGGAGAAAAAAAAAACGGTCGGCGAGATTGCCTGAAGGTCACTTGCTGCTACCGGCGTTTCAGGAACTGGAGTCCGCTCTTACGAGGTACGCACGGACTGGTACTGGCACACACTGGTATGCGTTTACACTATTAATACTACCGTATATATCGCACGATCATACCTGTGGGACATCATGTGCATCTACAACGAGGTTCGCCGACAACGGGGTTCGCCGGCAGCATGAACGGCCGCCGGTCGCCCTCTCGCGTGATGCCGAAAATGTTTAGTACCGCAGTCCCGTTTTGTGTACAAATCACTTGGAATTAGACTGCTTTGTCCCCAAATCGGGACTGCGGTACTAAAGGGGCTTTCCTTCGGAGTTGTACGTAGGAAGATAGAGTCGTTTTTTGTACCAATACGATTTCGTTTGGTTGGCTTTGGGCTACTACTGTAATCTCCAACTGTATTTATTGCAGACATGTATATGCTACAATTGAGGCAAAATAATAGCCTATACGTAGACAGCCAAGCCAAGTTGTATTTTATAAGTTTTGAAATATGTCAGCTGTGAGTTCGACTGATTAGATAGTTGATACTCAACTTTGCAAGCTGCGTAATACGTCTCGTCTATGTTCTTTTTTTACCGAATTTTAAAAGTATTGTGATAACCGAATGCGCGTATTCTATATGTAATCCCTTGTATTTGTGTAAGAAACACATGTACACGAGCTGGGCTGGCCAAGAGCTCGTACGTATGTTTGTCAAATTTTCGTACTTTTTTACAACTTTTCTCTTCGTACGCGCACTTTTCGGCAAAACACTACGAAGTACTCGGACACCGGAAGCCCGGCCGGACACATTGGTCGAGGTCTCGGCGCGATCCGTGCACTCTGGAGCGCGTGGCGGGCGCTCAAAGTTTTTTTCCGATGAGAGTGGATAAGACTATTTCCCTGGTTTCAGTACGAGAGGCCTCACTTTGTACGTACGTACCGATATAATTCTGTTGTCTGTTTTCTTGCCTAGGCTCTCATGAGCTGTGAGCACACAGTCCGGATATATACTGGGACCCGCGTGCAGAGCAACCCTCTGCGCGCTATGCTATAAGCACACAGTCCGGACATATACGAATACCAGGCACACAACAGACAACATGCACAGATCCCATCGCTACAACGCTCTCGCCCACACGCTGTGCGTGTGCGACACACCCACATGCGCAGTATTACTGTGGCCGGTTGTGTTCATCGGAGCCTGCCGTCCGTATTCCACAGTCTGCGTTGCCAGGTGCCATAACTTTTTTCATAGAACTACTTACTTAGATCTCACTCTCTGAGCGTGCTCGGTTGGTATATCCCTGGCCTCTCAGAGCTCCCACTTGGAAATCGCCTCCTTTTATTACTTGCCGGACCTTTCCAGCGGGTCTTTGTTTTCTCCATTTCTCTTCGTGCTTTCAGTCCTTCTTTCCTTTTTTCTTCTTTCGTTTCGTGTGCGTGCGTGTATTCCGAGCACGGTTCCGCGGGCGAACCCGGCACCGTCGCGGGTGTCAGCGGGTGCTGGCGGGTAGAGGGGGAATTGCAAGGCGCGCGGTCGCCGCTTTCGTGGCTAGGCGTCGCGTGTGCCTCAAGACACGAGGGATGCATCAATAGGCTCTGTCTGGCCTCCATTTTTGATTTTTGATAGAGTACGTACGAGTATTTAAGGGTCGTTCGGGATTGTAAGATAATAATCAAGCGGTGCTTATTTTTGCGACCGGGCTGAAATCACAAGAGGGATACCGGCCTGAGCACCAACATTGTCGAGCTGGCGAACGAGGTCCACGGTGAGCACCGGGCTTCACGCGAGGCGGGCGACGGGGATCACTGTGGAAGAGAGGGAGGAAAGCTTTACCCGGAGCGAATCGGTGGCGAGATGGTCGCGAGAGGGGCGGGCGGTGTACGAGGCTGAGAGAGAAGCTCTGCGGTTGGATTTTTTCTTTCTTTCTTTTTTTCTTCTTGACGGGTGTAAGGTGTTCCAATCAGGTAGTAAATTATTACACGAAAGGGGACGGGGATTTTTTTCTTTCAGAATTTTTCGGTTTCATTATTTTCGTTGTTTTTGCTGTGTTGCTGCTGTGCCGTGCTGCGCTTTGTATTTCGTACATACGAGTACAGACACAGAGCATAATATCGAAAGAAGAAAATAAGTACCCTACCTCGGGTATGTACGTACGTAGGACATGTATGTAAGCGAGCGTAGCGGAAAACCGCCCGCGACGCGAAGCGTATGTGGCGTCCGAGCTGTTTTCTCCTGAAGCATGGCGGCGGGACTCGTCCTGCTGCTTCTTCTGCATATTGCTGTGTGTGATCCAGCTGTGCTCAGCACAATACGTACGCTAACAGCAGCAGCAGGCAGTGTACTATACGCATGTGGCAGATCCGCGCAGTACTCCCAGTACTCAGTATAGTGTTTGTTGTTGTCATCGCGGTATTGGCCGATGCACGTCCCTGCTGCAGTGTGTGACCGGCATTTTTTGCTCCGCGCCGATCATCCCCGCATCGTGTACATTCCAACAAATCGTTCGTATAAGCATCGTGTACCAAAACATATACTTACAGTTATTACTGACTGGTGCGTGTCCTCCACTGCGGACCGATAGATCCTATAGAGCCAGCTGAAAGGGCAGCAGTACATCTTCATTTATTTGTCGCAGTACGCGTATCTTCTGCTGTCGTATCGATCACATGGCATTTTACAGCAGTACTGTTTGTTGCGAGTTAGGAGACCCCCCTAGTTAGGGGATTCCTTTTGGCTTACGGGATCCCCATTTGCCATAGGGGATCCCCCACAAGCTTTGGGGATCCCCTCTTGCCCCAGGGGATCCCCTCTTGCCTTAGAGGACCCCCCACTGGCTTAGGGGATCCGCAAGGGCCTTAGGGGACCCCCACAATGTACGTATTGTATGTGCCCCAGCATCTACGAATAATATGTGAGGTAGCGTTTCTATTCAATTTCTTATTTTGAAATTATAGTTAGGACTGGGGGGGGTCCCCCAACACCATACGAGGGATATTGAATATCACCCAAATGTGATATTGGATATCATGTTGTAAAACCATGTTGTTAAACTGTTATAAACTCAAGGCGAGAGGGGATATGCTTTAAGCCTGTTGGGGATCCCGCAAGGCAAATAGGACCCCTATTCGAGGGATCTCCTAGCTCGCAACACAGTACTGCTGTACATGCAGTTGTACCTGTACAAGCTACTCTACGCGTTCCTTTGTCGCAGTACGCGTATCTTCTGCTGTCATATCATATCATGTGGCGTTTTACAGCAGTACTTCTGTACATACAGTTGTACCTGTACAAGCTACTCTACGCGTTCCTTTGTCGCAGTGCGGGTATCTTCTGCCGTCGTATCATATCATGTGGCGTTTTACAGCAGTACTGCTGTACATGCAAGTGTATCTGTACAAGCTGCCCTTAAGAGATCCTGCGATGTGTTTTAGATTGTGTAAAAAAATGCAATGCGCCAGTTACTTCTGTAGGGTAGATGACAAACTGCGCTTGATAGTATTTTCGTTGCCGAGGTTCGACTCGGGCGATCCCCCCTTTTTTTCTTATTTTTTTTCGACTTCTGACTTATTTTCTACCTGTACGCTCACCTTCCTTTTCTGACCTACCTGGTACTATACACAAGGCGCTTCGCTCCGCGGGCGGCCTACGCCGCCCGCTACGCTCGCTAAGGAAGAAAAACTACATCAAATTATGCAAAGCGGACAGAGGTCCATGATTGAATGCGGTTTTTTTCATGATTGTAGTTGCAAACTGGCGACTTGATAATGCCAAAGAGTCCCGCCGCCATGCTTAAGGAGAAAACAGCTCAGACGCCATATACGCTTCGCGTCGCGGGCGGTTCGCTCACATGCCGGGTACGTACATACCCCAGGTACGTAGGGTACTTATTTTATTATTTTGAGTACGAAACAACTGCTTTATGTACGAAAAAAGAGAGAGCACAGCACGGCACAGCAGCAGCACCGCAAAAACGAGGAAAATGGAACCGAAAAATTGGGGAAGAGAAAAAAAATCCCGTCCCCTCTCGTGTAATAATGTTCTGCCTGATTGGAACACCTTGCACTGGTCAAAAAAGAAAAAAATCAAACAGTAGGGCTTTTCTCTCTCAGCCTCGTACGCCGCCCGCCCCTCTTGCGACCACCTCGCCACCGATTCGGGGTGGGTTAGGCTCTCCTCCCTCTTTGCCACAGTGAGCCCCGTCGCCCGCCCCGTGTGAAGCCCGGTGCTCACCGTGGCCGTCGTTCACCAGCTCGACAATGTTGATGCTCAGACTGGGTGGCTCTCTCAGTCTGGTCGCAAACATAAGCACCGCTTGAATGTTACCTTGCAATCCCGAACGGCCCTTGTAGGTCGTACATACTCAATCGAATTATGCAGATGGAGGCCAGACAGAGCCCATTCGTGCTTCCCTCGTGTCTCGAGGCACACACGCGACGCCTAGGCACGAAGACGGCGACCGCGCTCCTTGCAACCCCCCCCCCTACCCGCCAGCACCCGCTGACACCCGCGACGGCGCCGGGCTCGCCCGCGGTGCAGTGCTCCGAGTACACGCACGCACACGAAGCGAAAGGAAAAAAAAAGGAAAAAATAACCGAAAGTGCCAAGAGAAATGGAGAAAACAAAGACCCGCTGGAAAGGTCCGGCAAGTAATAAAAGGAGGCGATTTCCCAGTGGGAGCTCTGAGAGACCAGGGATGTACCAACCAAGCAAGCTCAGAGAGTGAGATATCTATAAGCAGTTCTATACCTATGCTACAATACACGTTGTGTGTTTTTACGCAAAGCCACCGAGTTTAGGCGCGCTTACGTGAGGCGTGCGTTCATACCTCAACCTTTCACAGTTGCTCCCAGCACTTGGGACTAAAGCAAAGTATGTTCGAGAAAATACTGCTGTAGGTACTTCGTGCACTCGCAGTATTTCGGGTTTGTTGCAGCAGATACTGCGAATACTCGCAGAGTATTTCGAGGTTCTGTACTACTGCCGATACTACTTTGCGGATACTTTCGGGCTCGCACTATTTCGGGATTCGCTACTATTGCTGCTGTGGATACTCCCTGTTGTGCTTCAAGTATCTCGGGGTTTTGTACTGCGGGTATTGCAAGTACAATCAGTGCTTCGTCCGTTGGTAGTGTACTCGCAGTACCGAAATACTCTCAATATGGCCAGTATACTTGAAGTATGACGTATACTTCGACCGTCTGCGCACCGTGCCGACAATTCTCAGGCCCATTATTCGGCAAAAACACTCACAGATGGTCCCACAAGGGGGGGGAGTTGGAGCAAATGACTTTCGCTGGGGACAACTCGAGTTCTTAGAGCACTGGCAGTATTTCGGGAATATTTACTGCGAGGAGTATGTATTGCGAGTACTCTCAGTATCTCGAGGTTCCGTACTGCGGATATTGCCTGTACTCCAAGTATTTCGTGTTTCGGTACTGCAGGTACGTATTTGCCTGTGCTCTCGGGGTTCCGTACTGCTCATACTCTCAGTACTCTCAGTAGTTGGGCCTTCTCAGCACTCAACTCGCAATATTTTGGCCGCCAGTACTCCAATACTCTCAGTACTAACACTACGAAGTGTATCTCTGAAACCTTTATTTTACCCTGAGCGCCAAGAAACATTGATTTTGCGGGAATATGTATTGTATGTGCTGGATTTTATCCCGCCGGTCACAATAATTATGCCGCAACCTCGACCCTACGCAACTTTTCGTACTTACGTTTACGCAGCAAGCCTTGAATTGATCGCCGCGAGTCATCCGTTCAGGATCAATATCCACTTACCGGGATTCCCTCTTTTATATTATTGAAATGATCCCACACTATTTGCACAAACATCACTATGTAGTCTGTCCTAAAATGTGTGTATGTTCTTCACATTAATGATGGGTGGATGCAAGTTATTGATAGTACTGCAGTTTTAAACAGGCGTGCATATATTTCGGACGAGTAGTATTTCGTTCTTGTGCCCCTCCCCTACGTAGGCACCTCCCGGAGGGGAACCTTGTAAATAATTTCTTGGGAGTTCTAACAATGTGAACGATGAGCGGGTGACATAAGAGTAAGGCTTAAACGCGGCAAACAATACA
>JASSKH010000005.1:13953627-14043627 GCA_031763025.1 Macrocystis pyrifera | reverse complement strand
AATATACATACAGCAGCAGCAGCAGTACGTACGTATTAGTACGTTTGTTTATTGCTGTCACACCTGTCCAGACACAGCAGCTGTCCGTGGTGACGGAATGCGCGCAAAACTGACATTGCTGCCTCGGAAATACATACAGGTTATGATCGTGCCGTGCGTACGTTGCCTCAGGTGGTGACGCTAAAAACCCGCCTTCTGCAGGCTAGTCGTGCTGTGCATCGTCGCCCGCTGTCAACTGCTAACGCACAAGCCAGCCTGCCTGGGCTTGTCGTACCGACCGATTCTGGTACGAACCGAGGAGCTGGCAAGTGACATCGACCCCAAATCCGGCAAAATCGGTTGTCTTTATAATAGCAGAATCGTGGCGAATGATGGCGGTCAGGCGTGATGCCGAGAGTTGAGAGCGCTCTACGAGAACACACGTAATGTTGGCAGCATTGTGGCGAAGACTGTCGATTAGACGCACTGCCAAGAGTTGAGAGCGCTCTACGCTCTGCCCACGGAGAACAACACGTACAGTAATGACTGCCGTAATCGTAGTAAATGTGATACTGCTGCTGTACCCATACTTGTGTAGTCGTATCATGCACGGTCACATGTTCGGTTGGATCGTTCCAGCAGCCACGGTTACACGTTGTAGAGGGTTGCGTATTTCTTCGCAGGCGTTATTATAAATGTTGCCGTGTGTTCATGAGGAGAGTTCGAGCACTCTGATCTCCGCTCCGAGCCACTCTCTCTCTCCTCCTCTGTCCTCTAATACAACGACTATAAAGACTCTAATCAGACCAGGTGGTGGTGAGGGCACCCAGGCTTGGACTCTACGAACACACTAGTAACTTGAACGTTTGAGGTCTGGTACCAGAAGCCAATGATGTCTTCGGAGAGGTCGGCTCACGTGGAGCATGATTCTTCGAGTGAAGTTCTAAAGCTGCGACGCGAGTTCAAACTGGCGTTGGAGCATAGGCAGGCATCGATGATATATGCCATGAGGAACATTATGGCCAAGTTCATGACGAACAATGGTCGATCGGAGCCAGGCGACGCTGAAGGCAGCGTTGCTGTAGGACAGTCCAGCAGAGGTAGGAACCACTGCTGTAGGGGAAAGCCCACGAGGGGCAGTACCCACTGCTGAAGTACGAGAGACTACTGCTGCTGTTGAGCAGGCACTGGTCGATCGGAGTCCGGCAGCGCTGAGGGTAGCGCTGCTGTAGGGGAGAGCCCACAAGGGGCAGTACCCACTGCTGTACGAGACACTACAGCAGGAGATTTTACGATTTTGCGTGATAATGTTTCGCGTATTTTCGTAGCGACGGGACGCGGCGGAACTGCGTTGCCTGTCGAGGTTGGCCCACAGAGGGGTCAGCCAGACCAGCCTGGGAGGACTGGAGAATGGGGTGCATACCCTGGCGGTGAGTTGGGTGGTGGATTTGACCTGCCTCTCTCGCACCATTTGGCATTTGAGCACACTCATGTGCCATCTTTTAGTGGGCTGAAACCCGAGTTCAACCCCTGGACAAGACACGCTCGGTAGTACGCCAAATGAGTTGGTTTCTTGTCTGCCTTCGAGTGGGATCCACCGCAGTACATTCCCGTAGGAATGTCGGACACAGAAAACTCGGTACATGTCGCTAGGGGGTCGCTAGGGGGGTTAGCCCCGAAAGTGTGCACATGCATACAGTGGCATGGAATTTTCTGTCTACGGCCCTCAGAAGCAAGAGCGACAAGAGTATTCTGCACTGGTGTACCTCGCCGAGGCAGGCGTGGGACGCTCTCCTTGCGTGGTACGGCCCTCAAACGACGGGGGCCAAATCGGACTTCTCTACACGCCTTAATAGTTTTAAGATAGCGCCGTGGAGCAACCCTCTCAAGGAGATGGGCAGGATCGAGGATCTTGCCGCGGAAATGCGCACAGCAGGAATGTCGGTAGACGAGCACATGCTGTACATCTTTATTGACGCTCTGCCTGCCGAATACGAGGTGGAGTCTCGGAACCTGGCATCACTTGACAGCATTGGCCGTGATGACATCATCAAGGCTGTTCGAGAACGGCATCATCAATTTTCTCCAGGCCTCAGCTCTCAAAGCCGAAGGGACAGGGAAGTGCAGTGATTGTTCGGGGGAAGAACAGTCTGCTTGGCAAGTGGGAGACGAGGCCTGGATATGCGATAGTGATGCGTCTACCCTCATGACGCCCTCGGCAGAGTGCATAATCAATTATCGAGAACCTGGAACTCCGAATCGCTGATGGATCCATTAGATCGATGGAAGGTTACGGCGACATAAGCGTTGTCTTTCGGTCTGGAAACGGTCTCGTGCAAGTGATACTAACGAACGTTGCGCACGTGCCAGATCTCCCAGATCTCCTCTACCGCTTATTTTCCCTGCCCACTCTCGTCAAAAACAGTCACACTTTCGAAGGGCGCCCCACGGGGTTTGTAGTCAGGCTCAAGTCAGAGCGTTCGATCGTTTTTCCGTTCAGTGGGATCCTCTACAGCCTGTACAGCTACCGGGTCGACCGCAGTTGTGGGGAAAATGCCTGTGCTGTACTCGCCCCGGTGCAATTGCCCACCAAGTCTTCAACGACTTCGACTGCGCGGCTGGACACTCCCACGAGGTACTGGACACTCCCACGAGGTACTGCCACGCAAGACCGCGGAGCAGCAAGGGATTATCCTCGGAGGAGAACTGCTGGAGTGCAGAGTGTGCTCCATGGCCAAGGGTCTCTGCAAAGGTATCAAGCATTCCACACATACACGAGCAGATAAGAAGCTCGGGAAGGTTTTTGTGGATTTGAGCGGACCTAAGGTGGTATAGAGTCTCTCGGGAGGGAGCGGTATACTCTCATCGTGCGCGACGATTTTTCACGGTATACGTGGGTGTACTTTATGCGCCACAAGTCGGACGCCGCGGGATTGTTCGAGCAGTTCCTCGCGTATTCTCGTGCAGACAGTGTCCCTTCCACGGTGGTAATCGTCCGATCAGATGGGGGTGGTGAATTCCGCGGGGGCAAGTTTGGAGACGTGTGTAGATCACGATTCACGACGGCCGACAGTCCTCAATTCAATGGAGTAGCGGAGCGCGCGCTAGAGTAGATTGAGACGGCCACAATGGCGGGCCGAATCCAGGCTCAAGAGCTTTTTCCTGGCGCACAACTCCCGGCCACTGCATCGTTGTGGGCGTAAGCGTCCCACTGGGCGTGTGACGCCTTGAACCGCACAGCAACAACAGCTAACCCTGAGAGCAAGTCGCCGCATGAGATGTGGCATGGTAGCTCCCCCCCGGTAGTACTACTACCTTTCCTCAAGCCTGGCTACTGCAAGGTGAAGAGGGAAAACAAGTTACAGGCGAAAGCACAGGAGTGCTTTTACCTTAGCCCTACACCCAACTACCCCCCGAGACTCAGTACGAGTACTGACGAGGCAACGCGCTTTGCTAATTACGCGAAATGTCACCTGGCAACGCGAGTCACCTGCACCACCTGTACCTGCCCAGGCGAATGACTCCCTGTCTACGGAAAGGGGGGGGTCAGAGGCAGATGACGTGAGCACGTCGGATCGAGGTGGGGGGGGGGCGGTGGATGAGCTGGACGACGGTCTGGCTCACTTGAACGACCTCGATGTGACGTGGGGTTTTGACCTGGACGCGTTTATGCAGGAGCGCGCACAGCAGGCACCTGCCGCCGGCGAGGCCGGCGACGAAACACCCAAGACGATGGGTTCGTCTCAAGGGGGCGCCGTGGACGCCTCCACGGTCCCGGCAGGGAGAGCCGAAAACGACCCGGGCGCAGCATCAGCCTCCGACACCGGCCAAGGGAACGATGAGGATCCCGCCGCGGTCCTGTCGGGGAGGCTAGCACACGAGCTCAGCAGCTGGGGACGGCTCCGCTCGACAGTACGGGGCTGGACCCGGGGTCAGAGTCAACGCCTGGAGGGTGAATCTGCTGTGCACCAGGTAAGGATAAATGAAGGAGCCGCAGACGCGCTGCTTGCGGCAGCGTACGAGTGGTGGACGAAGCCTGGGAGTATCCTGAATCGTACATCCTGGACGACGGAGGAAGCAGTGGCCTTGATGGCCAGAGGCTGTGGAGAATAAAGGGGAGTTGAGCGTGTGCATGCCGAGTGGTTTTCCTGAAGACGTAGAACCGCCGCCGCAGTCCATAGCAGATGTAGAGCGTTCTCAGTACAAAGCGGCGTGGCACGAGACCATGAAAATTGAGTTGGACGGTCACAAAACGACCGGTACGTACGAAGCCGCGACACCACCACAAGGGCGGAAACCTGTAGGTGCGAAATGGGTGTTTACCTACAAGACGGATGAGGATGGCCTGATAGTAAAGACAAAAGCCAGATTTGTGGCTAAGGGTTTCAGCCAGGTGCAGGATGTACATTACTTTCAAACGTTTTCACCAACTCCCTTGTCAGCGTCAGTTATAGTTCTGGCGGCTGTTGCCAATGAACATGGTTTAAATATGTTTCATCTGGACGTCGCACAAGCTTTTGTTCGCGAGAAACTCGACGCCGAGATATGCATGAAACTGCTCGGTGGGTGTGGTAACATGTCAGGAAATATCATCCTCCTAAACAGATCACTGTATTGTCTAAAGCAGAGCGGACGGCAGTTGGCCGGGGTATTGGTAGAGACCGTGGTAGAGTACGGTATGGAGCAGTGTAAGTCTGACCCGTGTGTGTTTAGCACGGTTGTGGACGGCAAGGTAGAACTGATCATGGCCGTTCATGTAGATGAGATCGTGATCGCAGGATCGGACGAAACATGCAGAGATTTCCATGCCGCGCTAGTTACGAAGTTCCCCACGAATAACCTCGGCGAACTGACTTGGTGCACTGGTTGTACTTTAAACGCGACTGGAAATTGGGGACGTTGGAGATTACGCAGAAGGCGTTTATTGAGAGCATGCTGAATCGTTTGGGTGTTGACTCATCCTCTGACATCCCCGCGACTCCCGGTGTGGAACTAGGTCCAGGAGAGTAGGGAGAACTTGGAGGAGACTGGACGTATAGGCAGGCTGTGGGTAGCTTGATGTGGCTGTCCACTATGACGAGGCCGGACACCTCGAACGCTGTTCGTGCTGTGGCGCCCCACTCCCACAACCCTACGGAGAGGCACTGGAAGGCAGTTTTGAAGATTATGGCTTTCCTCCACGGGACCAGGTTTATGGGATTGGCTTTTGTGCGGGGCTCGGGATTGGATTTGACTGCGTACAGGGATGCTGATTATGCTGATAAGTCGGACGATAGGCGCTCGGTATCGGGAACGGTAATTACCCTAGGGGGTGCGGCCGTCAGTTGGGCAAGTAGCACGCAGAGGTGTGTTACGTTGTCCACAGCAGAAGCAGAGTATGTCGCCCTGGGTGAAGGGGCGAAGGGAGCTTTGTTTACGGACATGGTGTTGTCGTTTATTTGTCCAGAGCTAAGCGGGTCATGTATGCGAGTTTTCGAGGATAGCCAGGGGGCCATAGCGTTGGCGGACGTCCCCGGGGGCTTGGTAGGTGGTCCGCGTGCCTATCAAGATCAATTTCCTGGGTTCGAGCCTCACCGAGTGCGTGCTCGTAGGGAATTTTTCTTGCATAAAAAGTTGATCAGCTGAAAGCGCGAGAGCGTGAGTTAGCTACACTCGATGAAAATCGACGAGTAGTGGGAATGCTGAATCCTATGCGCGACAAAAAATAAAGGCACGTACCTGGGGGGAGAAGGGACGACACCTGTAACCACGGCTTTTCCAGAAGGTCGCTGAGGGTAAAACCTCCTACGAGTTAGGCTGGAAAGTAAACGTGATGAATAAAAATAAAAAAAAAAAACGTTGACTGAGAACCCTCTTAGTTCTGCTCGGCTCGAGGTAAGCATATCGACATGCGTTTTCATTTTGTCAGAGAGCTAATTCGTGCTAAGAAGATCGGCATTCAGTTCGTAGCTTCGGAAGAGCTGCACGTGGATATTTTGACGAAATCCCTTGCTGCGACCTTCTTTGAGTCTCATAGTAGGTTCTCGTTGAATCTGCCTTTGGAGGGCGAATAAGGAGGTACGAAGTATGAGCGCTATTCGATGAGTACCATGTTCGAGTGATGCGAGGAATAATTTGTCAGGTCGCCAACCCTGCGCTACTTTGAGGGGCATGGGGGAGTAGGGTACCACTTGGCATTTTATTTTCTGGCCATGGTCATCGTTTGGAATGCGGCCGTTGTTTCAATTGCAATGGTTTGGAGTATATGTGTTATACAGGGGGTTTTGACCCGGTGGCCGGGTTTACTCCTGCGGGACTGTCGTTGGCTGTTCTTAGGTCCTAGCATGTACTCGAATGTCTCTTCGGTCCCGTCACTGCTGAGAAGAGCCAGGGAGGGTGTTCGTTTGGATCGTTCCAGCAGCGACGGTTACATTTGGATCGTTCCAACAGCGACGGCTACAAGTAACCGTCGCTGCTGGAACGATCCAAACGAAAGTCACAAACCTGACACTTTCATTGTGTGACGGACAGTTGTACCTACCAAGCGAGAGGTTCGAATGCGCCTCCTACGCGCCTCGAGACAGACGGACAACGACACTATCAAGTAATATATCGGTACGGAATTGAGGCTCGGCCTTTCACGAAGAATAGTGAATTCGGCGTTAGAAATAAATGTAGCTCACACCGGCCGACAAGATAGGAAATAACAGCCTGAGAAACAGCAGCGATCGACGCCCACACGAGATAAGGAACGAATCATATTCGGAAACGCCGAATGAAATAAGAAATGCGGACTACAGCACTTTGTGAAACACCCAACACCCTGCCAAATTATGGCTCCATGGGAACGTTCGAAGCTACGAGCTGGTTACAGCGACACACATCGAATTCCAACTTCGGGCAATAAAAACCGGAATACGTCGAAATTTTCAGGGCTTTTTGTGGATCATGATCCGACCCGCGGGTTGGGTCATATGGTGTTCAAAATTTCACGGGTCGGGTCGGGTCGGGTCGGATCGGGTCGGGTCAAGAGGTTTTCAAATCTCGCAGGTTGGGTCGGGTCCGGTCAAGAGCTTTTAATATCTCATGGGCCGGGTCGGGTCAATAATTTTTCAAATCTCACGGGTCGGGTCAGATCATGACCCGCGAGAAGCGAGTCACTCGCGGGTCGGGCTAGCATGACCCGCGAGTTGTTTTTTGCTGACTCGCGGGTCGGACCCGCGCATCCGCGAGCCGGATGCGACACTTGAAACACTTCCCCCTCTCTTACGCAAAGGCTTCTCTCGTACCAATACTCAATAATACTCCTTTGGTATCATATTCAAACATTAAACACTGCAAAATTCATGTACGCATGCCGACATCCATCCATACCCATTACAGCCAGGCCATATATCGGTGCGGGGTACCAAAATGAATATTAAATTGTTTTTGAAGTGTCGACCCACGGGCCAGATCCGCGGGTCGAACCTGCGGGTCAAGATAAATGGTCTTGCGGGTCAAGGTGACCCGACCCGCATGAAACCCGTGTCTCACGGGTCAATCGGAAGGTGGCGGGTCGGGTCGGGTCAGGAGGTTTTGAATCTCGCGGGTGGGGTCGAGTCGGGTCAATAGGTTTTGAAATCTCGCGGGTCGGGTCGGATCGGGTCGGATCGGGTCGGGTCGGGTCGGGTCAAGAGGCTTTCAAAATCTCGCGGGTCAGGTCGGGTCAAGTCAACACATCTCAATTTTTTTGCGGTTCGGCGACCTGTGAGGTTTGACCTGACCCGTGAAAAGCTCTGAAAATTTTCAACACTAAAGATATGCACATGCCCGCATGAACAAAAACACATCGCTGAAGAGATTTTTATCGTGCGAGTTGTAGTTTGCGAGATATGGACATTATTCGTAGTACGTGCACAGGCGTTTTTGCATAGGGATTTAAACTGCATACAGTAAAATTCATATAAAAATGTATGTAGGCCATGAATCGGCCAATACGTCGAATGATTCGACGTTAGAAAGAAGTGTTTACATGCTCGTATCAACAAGGAAGACGTCTGTGACACTTGTTTTGTTCTGCGAAACATGCAAGGCTTGCGTAATTAACGCCTGCCAAGGTACTAGAACAATGTATTGAGCTTTTCGAGTTTTTCAACAACCTAGGGATAAATTTACTCTTCAATGGAATAATTTTTGCACTTTGGTTTTTGACAGTTGGAAAATGAAATTTCGCATGGTTGTGCGTCATAACAAGATGAAAAAACTAACCACTGTTTCTTTCCTAGTTTTTTGTTTTCGTGAATGCTCACGGGAGTGTTAAAGTTGCCGAACATTCAGAAAAAACAGAAAAATACATCTCCAAAACCAGAAAAAAGAAGACCAATGACCAGTTTTTTCATCTTGTCATGACGTACAACCATATGCCAAATTTCGTTTTCCAACTCTCAAAAACCAAAGTGCAAAAGTGTGAAGCTGTTAAGCCTCGGCTGTCGCTGGAACCAGCTCGTAGGGCAGAAAAACTTATCACGGGGGCAGACGTGGTTCCAGTGTTTTTGTCAAGAGATTCAGCAATACCAGGTATCATTTTTTTGGTGGGCAGTGCAGCACAGCAGTAGTTGCTGCCGCTAGAACGCTATTAATGAAACAAAAAAACTGGAAAATCACACTTACATCCCCGTTTGCAAATGCCATTTTTTTATGTCGAAAGCCTATTTCTGCCGACGAGAATCTCGATGAGAGCGCTATGCATACGTGTGTAACAACACGATCCACAGCGTAGGTGCGACTACAGGTGCTGCAGTATATATATCATGCGTAACTCCGCAGCAACGTTGACCGTACATGTGTGGCTCCATCACAGCTGCTGCGGTACGTGTCACACGTGCTGCTGTAGACTCACCTGCGTATACTTAATCTCTCATATCTCTAGGGCAGAAAACATGAGTGATGATGGGTGAAAGTTCTCGACGAAGCCCGGCTGGCATGTGTTCTCGGGGCGTGCCAATTCTCTCCCAGGTCCGACCACACAGCCTCCCGCCCAGGTCTCCACAATGGCGACGGCAGCCGGGTAACCGACCCCCTCCATGGGACGGAGGTCAGAGAACACGTACGTGAAAAAAACACGCGAAGACCCAAGCCCTGTCGGTAGGTTATGCGCCAAAATGCCCACAGGGTACGATTATTCGGAGATCTCGTCGTAGATCTTGACGTCAAGGCCTCCCGCAGGCGCTACGGCGCTGAGCGGGCGGATCCGCGACGACGGCCGCTCTAGGCGAGGCGGGGGCATGCCTCAGCGAAGACACCGCGCAGAAAGGCGGTCAGAGCCGGCGACCTGAACGGCCGCCGGTCGCAGACTTGCGTGATGAGGGTATAATGTAGGGGAGGAGGAGGCTGAGACTCGATGCCAAGAGCTGAGAGATTGAGAGCGTGCGCTCCACAATTCTTGAACGTTGGAAAATGCGGCAGAATACTGACGACTACTTGCCGATTAACCGAAAAGCGGCGGAATGCTAGAAGGCGGTGTAACTAACACCTAACTCAGGGAGTACGCGGTGACCGACAGCGCAGCTCCGTGGAAAGGTGCCGTCACAGCAGCTGCTGTAGCAGTACTGCTGCAGCAGTACTGCTGTAGCTGTACATTTCCGCAGGTACGTAGTATTCTCCACTGCAGCTGCCGCTGTTCGATACGTACACACCGAGAGTGCTCCTGGCTGTAGATGACATGCGATATCTCTCTCATATCCCAGCATAAGTTTTGATGGATGACAGTCCTCAACTAAGCCAGGGTGGCATGTGCTATCGGGGCGTTCCATCGATGTTCCAGATACAGCCCCCCGCGTAGGCCCCCACGATGGCGACGCCGGCCGGGTAGGTGACCCTCCCCATGGGTCGGAGGTCGGAGAGGACGTGCCGGAAAGAACCACGCGAATGCGTACACTCTGTCGAGAGACCATGGGCCAAAACACTGACAGGGCAGGGATTTTCGGAGATCCTTCGTATATCTCAACGTCAAGGCTTCGCGCGGGCGCCACGGCGCTGAGCAGGCGGATCCTCCGATGCCGGGCGGTTCAGGCTTGAGGGGGAAATGCCCCGACGAAGAAACAGATCGTAAAGACGGCGGGAGAGATCCGCCGACTAAAAACGGATCGGATAAGACTGAGGATCATCATAAGTAGGTATATTTATTTTGCGCCCACGAATCTTATTTGTGAAACAAGCTTGTATTGTTGTGCGCGTGCCGAACCGCAGCTATCAATCGAGGATCGCGGGGGCGCTTCGGCGCTTCGCAAGGAGAAATAATTCCGTGTTTTTGAGCGTTTTTTTTTTTCGGCGCTGTGCTGCGGTGCTGTACCGCTGTGCTGTGCTGTGCTTCACAGCTGCTGCTACTGCTGCTGCTGCTGTTGGTGCTACGACTGTGTAGTATGACGAACCTGTACAAAATGCCGTGTGTATGCTCCCGTTGCTCCTACCAGTGGGTGTAGACGAAGGTATACCTGGTACCTGGTGTGCGTTACCGGGGGGATACTTCGTAACGTTTTGTAGCAAGCAGTATCAGTATACGGTGGTCTAGGCCTGCACGCAAGGGTGCCTTGAAGCAAAGGTGCGGAGTGACGGGTCGCGGTCACCGCGGTCAGTTGGTGACGGCCGTCACGTCACGTGTTGTTGGCCGTCAGATGACCGCGTCCCCATATCCCCTACCAGAAACACACTCTATATCTCCCTGAGAAACCCACGGATTCATCTATGAATACGTATGCACCCGATACTACGTACACCCTTTCGTTCCACCATTCGCGGCCGCACCTGTGTCCCGTCACACGGTCAATTTTACAGGGGTGTTATCCCTCCGTAGCGATTTTTTTCATTTTTTCTCCCTCCGAACGGCGAAAATAAGAGAAAAAAAATCCGTTATCAGTTTTTTGTTGAGGCTTTTCGCAAAACAAGGAAGTTCATTTCGTGTCCCCGGATTTAGCCGTCACTTGCCGTACATCAACGGGTTGCCCAGTTGCGGTGATGTCACTTGACAAAATGCACTCCGCATCTTTGCCTTCAGGGGTGAGCCTTCGCATGTGCATACGGAGGCTTTTCAGCTGAAGAGGCCGAGCCTAGAGATTGCGGCATGCCATACGCATGTGCACTGTCTACTTCAAATGATATGCAACCTTCCGAGGTATTTCAACTTTTAACATTCTCATCCATCTGTCTCGCGTGGTGTCGTCGAATGCCGCCGACCGTCGCTTTCGCTCTTTTGGCTCGTTAACGTGTGTGTGCAAGGTGCAACGATACAAACGCGATCTGCAGTGTAAACGCCTTCTCCTTGCCTTCCAAACAGGGGCTATGCAGACCAACCCCCGGCGCGAAAGAGCTTGCTTGTGTATCAACATCGAAGAAGACGTAGCGACGCGTCTATCATGCCGTCGCTTGCCATTGTGCCCCCAACCCAGCAGAGACAGACGATTAGGCCTGCAGGCCTGACGATTAGGCCTGCAGGCCTAATGCAGCAGTATACCTGGTATATGTTTCGTAACGGATTAATGGTTGGTCGTCTTCGTTGCCTCTTGTTCGCTTGCCTCATCGCCCCCGCAGCGGCACGTAACGTACCAGCATCGCGCACTCCTGCAGCTTGTTAAGGTCTTGTTTAACCCTTTAAGAACTGAAATGCCGTTTCGGGGACAAATTACTCGGAATTAGAGTCAGACTTTATGTTTCTGCAGGGTGCAATAGAACAAGAGTTTACGCGGATGGGCCTCCAGCGTGGATGTCGTCACCAAGCGCAAACCTCGACCTCACTGCTCGTCTTGAATCACTTACATGTATGTCTATCTTAATCACACCGCGCGCCCGTTCCCGCCTTTTTTCGCCCCAATAAAACAACTCCCTCTACTCGTACTGCTCGGCAATCATCTTACGCGTGCGCAGCAGACTTTTCTTTCATCTCCTATCTATGTCCGTCTCATGCCCAGCCACCCTCGACCTCGCTCCCACCCTCAGCCCCTACGCCAACCCCGACCCCGACCCCAACTGCAACTCCAACCCAAACCCCGACCCAAACCCGGCCCAAACCCAATCCCAATCTCAGCCCCAACCCTCCAACCCTAACCCTCATTCCAACCCAAAACTAGAAAAAACAATCGCAACCCCGACCCCAAACCCAAACCACGCTTCAAACCCAGTCCCAAACCCAACCCCAAACCCAACCCCATTCAACCCCAACCCCAACCCTCCAACCTCAATTATAATTCTAACCCCAACCCGATTCCTGTCCCAACCCCAACCCCGGCCCAAAACCCAAACCCAGCCCTGACCCCAACCCCAAACCCAACCCTCCAACCTCAACTCGAGCCCCAACCCAAAGCCTACTTCCCACCCCGAACCCAAAGCGAAATCCGACACCGACCCCAACCCCAACCCCGATCCTAACCCCAACCCTGACTCTGACTCCCACAGGGAACCATTTGCGGACAGCGTCTGGCTGAGGTCCTGTGAGCAACTGGTCCGTGTGGCGGTGTCTCTGGCGTCTTGCGTGGAGCCCTTTGCGGACAACCCTTGCCTTCCGCTCGAGCACGCGGAGGCTCTCTCCCTCGTCGTCCGCCTGACCGAGCGGTCCAGAGTGCTGGACAAGGGAGGGAGGGCGGGGGGGGAGGGCGCGCCGGTGGGCGGGGAGGGGAAGGGGGGAGGGAGGAGGGAAGGAGGGGAAGGGAGGGAGGGGAAGGGAGAAGCAAGGGGTTTGCCAAGTGGGCTGCATTCATCCCTCAAGTACTGCACTAAGAAGAACGGCCTCGGCAGGGCGGCCGCTGAGGTTAGGAGGGATACCGGGGTTTGCGCATGGCGCGGCGGGAAAAAAAAGGAAGAAAGGAAAGGATGTCCTGTTTGTTTCAGGGGAGTGGGGGGGGGGGTCGCGTGTTTGTTCTTCTGGCGCTGTGTGTTTGTGAATGAGACCGTCCGTCGGTCGTGTAATTTTTAATTTGGAAGTCGATGGATCGGCACTACTTTTGTAGATTTACCGCGATCACCAAAACCACGACGACCACCACCAGAAAGAAACTAGAACCACTACCACCACCGCAACCGTCACCGCCGCAACCATCAACACGACCACGACTAAGACCACCACCACCACCACCACCACCACCACCACCGCCACCGCCACCACCACCACCGGAATAACCACCACCGCCAACATTATCATCATCACCATCACCATCAACACCGCCTCCACCAAACACAACTAGTGCAGGGTGGTACCTCCCTTTTTGACGCGCCAACCGAGGTATTCTGGCCCTAACCGCCGTCTGCCATGACACCGCCCCGCGCAGTACCTGACTCGCCGAAATGCAGTTGCCCAGTACGTGGGCATGCTGTGAACATAATTGTACTGCTGTTCTCGGAACTTTCAGCTTGCGGCGGCGAAGAAAAAAATACACGGTCCGGTCCGCCTGCCCTTTCCCCCCCCCTCCCCGCCGCGTAAATCAATAACTTGACGCTGTCATCCATATGTAAGAAAATCTGCCTCAAAGGCGATTCCGAATAGGATGCAGCTCACTCTTTATGCTACTCGCCTAACACCTCACGGCCCTTCGTGCTTGGTGCAAGCAATGGCTGCCTGGTCAGTGAAAACCCGACGTGCTCCGTCCCGGTATTGTAGGCATGCGAGGGTCTATGGTCATACGAATACGGCCATGCATGACAATGAGTACACACACCCCGGTGTGCGCGCTTTTTTGCGCTGGATGACAAGCATGGGGCTACCACCTCGTCGCTCGTGGGAGGGGGGGGGGGGGGGGGGTTGTAGGCTAACATCCCCGTGGGTTATACGCACCGGATAGGAATGCCGCTCACTGTACGCAGTATGATTCTACGAAAAAATCGAACTATAAGCCACTATTTCTGACTGCACCCACGTTTTTTGGCGTACAAACTACTTGAGATTTGAGTGGGATTTTTTTTTCAGAGTGGGAAAATATATATTTGCGTACAGAGGGTAAACGTTTTCTTGGAGTGCAGGAGTGGGATAATGTTTTTCACACGTCCAACAGATGATCGATTTCTACTTCATGATCCAACTATTTCAGAGCAGGGCAGAGATATATTCCTGATCTGTATGACCTGTATGATCTAGCTCGTGTTGCTGGATGAGAGCTGGGCAGCCTGCATGGTCTAGGACACTCTTCGTGTGTTGGGTCTGCACGGACAGACGCCTGCTCAGCGCGTGATGACGGAAGGTTAGGACCTGGACGATTTGGGTCATGCTCTGTCCGACTGAGTTTGCTGCCATGAACTGGGAAATTCATTGCATGACATGAACTCTATGACGGGAGTCCATGGAGATTCGTACATAGTGATCAGAAGCCACGGTAGACCCCGAAACCGTCCCCCCCCCCCATGTATCCCCCTATATATGAGTTTGCGATAGCAGCGAGAAAAACGATCGCCTTCCTCCAGTAGGAGATAGGTGGTGGCCACAGGCGGCGAAACAGGACGGGGATAGAAATAACAAAAAGTTTTCGCACGTATGTAATGTATGGAAACAACGAAATGAGCGCCCAAACGTTGGAGGTGTCTCTAGTAGGAATAGGACCGGTGCTCAGTCTCGAAAGGGACGCGTGGTCCATGGTCAAATGACTAAGGCATGCAACAAATGAGTACACCCCCCCGCTATATGTGTACATGTTTTTGGTTCTGGTTACTCTAATCGTACGTTCCATCATAATAACATCAATAGTGGAGGCATTGTTGGTGACGAGTGATTGGGTCGGTGCGCGTTTCTGCCACCTCCCTCCCACCTGGCAGGTGGCGGCGGGCGAGCTCCCAGAGTACCCCTGCATCAGGGATAGGGCGGCTGCCGTTCGGGGCGTTGAGCGCTGCTTCAGCGAGTTCTGCATGGTGTGGTCCACCGCGAGGCTGCTGGAGGCGCGCGCCACCCCGGAGACTCGGCTTGACTTTTTGTTTCATCTGAGGCCGCTGCTGGAACACTGTCCGGCCCGCGAGCGGCATGAGGTGGGCTTCGCTTGTGGGGCCTGGGGGGGGGGGAGGAAGGAGAAGGGGGGGGGGGTGAGGGGAAGGGGAATGGAGGAGGGGGCGTATTCAGGGGGGGGTGTACTCATGTCATGCATGGCCGGGGTCGTATGACCATAGACTCTCGCATCCGTACTATGCCGGGACGGAGCGCATCGGGTTTTCACCGACCAAGCAGGCATTGCTTGTACCAGGGGGGGGGGGGGGGGAGAAGGGGGAGGGGATGCGAGAGGGGGAGGGGCTGCTGCTTGTATACATGCCTGTGAGCCTGGGCTTGAACCAATTTGGTCCTTGACGATGCGCGAGCTGCGGGAGAGGGGAAAACCGCGACCGGTGCTGGCGCCAAGAACGCGTCGATTATTTTGAAGGTACTATCTTTTTTTAGGTTGTGCTGCGGGTTGTGTTTCGACGGCATTATTCCGGTGTACCTTTCGAGGTACCAGGTATCATTCGAGGTGACGTGGGAGATACTTGTTTGAGATACCTGCCGAGGCACCTGCTGAGTGCTGAGGCACGTGCTGAGGCACGTGCTCAGGTACCCTCTGAGGTACCTTCTGAGCTACCTTCTGAGGTACCTTTCAAGGTACCTTTTCGAGGAACCTTGGGGCATCTACTGAATTGTCTTTTGAGGTATCTTTCGAAGCACCCACTGAGTGCGATCCGGCCTATCTTTCAAAAGTAATCTTTCGAGGTAATCTTCCGAGATATCTACTTATCCGTCGAGGTGTCTTCCGAGCTACATTCCGAGGTATTTACACGTGCGTGTTTCTTTGCATCGGCGACGCATCAGCCAGCGCTTTTCAGCTCTGGGTTGATATCACTCGTCGCCCCCTCGCTCTGGACGGCACCGCTGATCCGCTCGTCGCTCTCGTCTCGTTTTGTTCCGTGTTGCGTCGTTTTCTTCCCACAGTGTTTGTTCGTTTCAGCACAGCGTAGTCGCAGATGTTACAAAACGCCGACCCTAGTCCTTTCGCCTTCGCGGTGAGGATAGTTGTTGGTCTTCGGAGCGGTCACGCGTACGTCCGCACCCCCGGGGCGCCACGGAAGGACGACAGCGGGTGGAGAGCTTTCCTCACTCATCGCACCGAGACACAGCAAGCAGTTGATTCAGTCCGCTATATACCGCTGTTAAACTTGCTGCTGGTGCGTGATTTTCCTCCCATCGTACGCCGAAGGAACGGTGTTTTATGTTTGATTCGACGACGCCGCCCTTGACATGTTTTTAATCTCGCCAGGCGGTGCTGGTGCTGTGCAGGGGCCTCTTCACCCCCGTGAACGACGTAATCGAAACCAAGTTTCAACACCACGTGTACACGGCGGCATTTCTACCCTGGGGGGAGCGGGCTAGCGGCGGCAGCGGCGGCGACTGTGGCGGCTACCCGCTGGCCGATGCCTTTGCTGAGGTGATTTATCTATTAACGTTCTCTCTAGGTACCGTCAACGATGACTTGTTAGACAGCAGGGGCAGCAGCATGTGCAGCAGCAGCAGCATGGGGCGCGAGATGTTTATCCATGCGCGACCGTCTCCTGGACCCGACCAGAGCTGATCGATTTAAGCGCTCTCGTTCGCGACGACCCCCCCCCCCCCCCCCCCCCCCGTCTCGCAAAGGGATGCGGGGTCACTGGTGAAATGACTAAAGTGAGCAACAAATGAGTACGCCGCCCCCACCGTACCACCCTCCCATCCTCAATCAAACATTGCTGTGCAGGTACGAGAAGGAAGCACTCACCACCCCAGAGCGCTGCGCGCTTCAAGGCAGGCGTTTCCCTTCCTCGAGATTCTTGCGAGATGGTCATGGTTTTGCCGGACGCCGGAGCCCCCCCCCTCTCCCTCTCCTTCTCCCTCTCCTTCCCTCGCTGATGACGGCAGTGGAGGTGGCGACGGAGGCGGCGGTTTCGATCCCGTCGGTGGGCAAACAGAAAAGGGTGGGGGTGGGCGTGGGATTGGGGGTGGGGTTGGAGGGGGGGGTGAGGGTGGGAATGGGGGTGGGAGTGGGAGGGTGAGGGGGCGGGGAGACACGGGAGTTGCATCCCTGCTGGTGGCGTTGGCGGAAGCGGACCCATCGGGGGAGACGATCCGGTCGATGCAGCGCTGGGCTTGCGAGGCGTTACTTCCCGAGCAGGTGGGGAGCCACGCTGCTGCTGTGATGGACGCGTGCCCTTGCCCATCGTATTGTGGTAGTAGAGGTGGTGATGGCGGTGTTGTTGTTCATAGTGGTGTTGCTGTTGCTGTTGCTGTTGCTGTTGCTGTTGTTGTTGTTGTTTCTGCTCTCGCTCTTGTTGCTACTGTTACGATTCCTGCTATGGCTACTGGTCGTCGACAGCGACGGCGTTGATCCCGGTTTTCTTCGTCTAGCACAGATACGAGCAAACCTGTCGGCGATCCCGGCGGAGAGAGGTGGGAAGGCGGCGCTAGGGGCTGCTGCCTGTTGTCCCCTGTCGAGCTGAAAGTACGTTACTTGTACCAGCTAAAACGCGCGCCTCCAGCATTGGAGAGGAAGGGGTGGGATGGGAGATGACCTTAGCGGCAGAGACACGGTTGATTGGATGGGATGGGATACCGTAGCCGCCGACACACGGTTGGGGTGGGCGAGATAGGATGTCGTAACCGTGCGTTGTATCGTGGAGCCGGCATCGGTGGTAAGGTGAAGTCAACACCCCGAACGCAACTCCTCCTTCTCCTTCTCCTCTCCTCCTCCTCCTCCTCCTTTTCCTCCTCTTTTGTTCCTCCTCCCCCTTCCTCGTCTTCTTCGTCGTCCTCTTCATCCTCATTTTCGCTTGGTGCACCGCTGACCGAATAGCGACCATGGTTATTTTCGTGCCACCGCGGTATGCCACCGCCATATACTATCGCCAAACGTCACGCTCTAGACGCCACCACCAAATGCAACCGCCATATGTCAGCGCCGACTGCCGTCGCCAAACCCCCCTGCCATGTACCACGACTGTATCCGACTGCCATGTACACGTTAGGGCTGTATGGCAATGCCAGGGTCACGCCATACGGCGTTGCCGTACGACACGGCCATGTGCGAAAGCCAAAACTAACGCCGACGCAAAATTGTCACCGTCAAATGCCGCCGCCACGTACCACCTCCGCATGCATCCGCCGTGCGCCACCGATGCATGACACCGCCATACACCTGGACCACATGCCACGGCCATGTATGCCACCGTCATAACCACCGCCGAGGTAACGCACACACGTACCTACAAGCCGTGCCCAGAGCCACGAGGACGCTGAGCCCACCGCGATGGACCCAAAACGTGGCGACCGATAAGAAGCGCAGTACGGCATCCTCTCCGCTCCTTTTCCATCTCTCACGGATCTCCGCTCCTTTCCATCTCTCACGGAACTACTAGTTATGTGCTTGCTCTCTCTCTTATAGATCTAATCGCGTACGATTACCCTCACGCGGGCCTGTGTCTGTCTGTCTGTCTACCTCTGCCTGTCTGTCTGTCTGTCTGTCTGTCTGTCTGTCTGTGTCTGCCTGTCTGTCTGTCTGTCTGTCTGTCTGTCTGTTTGTCTGTCTGTCTGTCTGTCGGTTTGTGCTGGTTTGGCGCATCGCGTGGGCAGGTGGGACAAGCTCCTTGGAGGGCCACCGGCACCGTCGTCGACAGAAACGAGGTGAGCAGGCGGACCGGACCGCACGGGGACAACAATCCAGGTCCTGAAGTGGACAAGGAGGGGGTTGGTTAAGGGGAGGTCCGAAGCATTTCAGCAATGAGACGAGACTGAGCGGAATGGCACGAAGATGCTCGCGCGCGCGGGGGAGGGGTACGCCGCAATGATTTTTTTAGCTAGTAGTACGGGGTGATGAAGGGATTAGTGAGCGCGGGCTGGAGGGGGGACGGGGTGGGGTGGGGTGCTGCATCTGGCTGTTTCCTTTGCGGTTTATTTCACATGTCCGGGATACAACCTGCGTGCTGTAGAAGGTGTGACAGGAGCGAGAAAGGGTCGCCGCCTTCCTGTGTTTGTGCAACGCCCACTCATCCTCCCCCTCTTCTATGGAAATATGGCCGGTCTATTTTTGCACGTTTTTCCGTTCGGCAGAAGGCAGGTTCCGTTTCTGTTTATGTCTGTGTTTCCCATCCTATTTTTTCACGTTTTTCCGTTCGGCAGAAGGTAGGCTCCGTTTCTGTTTATGTCTGTGTTTCCCATCCTCCCTCCCTCCCTCCCTCTCTCTTTCTTTATTATCGGGATGGGAAAATATTTCCTTTTTTTGCTCTAAAATCGAGACTTGCCTCTCCACGCCTCGTGCGGAGCGCAGGTGGCGCGGTGCCTGATGTGCACTCGGGAAACCTTCGTCGTTTGGCGGGAGAGCAATCATTTGGAGTGGATGAGGTCCTGCCGCGAGGTCGGCGACATCCTGGGGTTTTTGGTGGCCGCTTTCGACGGGGAAGGGCTTGGTGGGGTGGACTTGACGGGGTGAGTGAGAAAAAGAGCACAAGCAAACCACCACTAGAATATGTACCACTCCGCCTGCGAATATACGGACCTTTTTCCAGCAAACGTTTATGCAGAAACGGTGCTTATGCTTACGTCCAGGGACAGGAGTGGTACTATTACGGGGGTCTATAGTTAATAGGACCTATGGTATAAAAAAAACTTAATATTTACCTACTTTTACCAACAATATTTGGTCCTTTTTACTATGGTCCTCCGTAATAGTTATATAGCCCTCTTGGGGACTTGAAGAGGGAGAAAGTTGACGATGAAGAATGACGATGACAGCCACGACTGCAGCGTGATTGGAGAAATGATATACAATGAAAAAAAAAAATCCGAGGATGCACTCGGTGAGACTCGAACCCACGAAATTGAGCCTACAGTAGTAGGCACGCGGGCCAACTACCAAGCCACCGGGGGCGTTGTATAGCGAAAAGGCAAACGAGAAACGTAGCAAGCAAAACCACCACTAAAATATACCACCCTGCCCCCAAATGTTGGGACCTTTTTTGTCAAAGATTGAAATACAAGCGGTTCTTGTATTCAGGGACATAGTGGTACTCGAGAGGGGAAAATTGACGATAAAAGTTGACGGTGACAGCAATGGCTGCGGCCTGATTGGGGGAATGATATCGTACAAAGTTGACGCCCAAGTTTACAATGCGAGGTGTCTGTCCTGGAGTACGGGCGCAGCGTGATATCACCCGTGCTGACTGTGCCGAGCGCTCACGCTGTGTGCTTGGCGGACGGTTGATAACACCGTACGAAGGCAAGCTTTGTTTCGGTCGCTATCTCCGCGTCCCGAAGAGGTTGAAATCGTGAGCGTGCAGCTTATGTACGATACAGTCTTGTGCGGCGGACGTGCCTTACGACTCCTTGCATTGGAGTCCGGCACTAAAAGCGTTACCCCCCCCCCCTGCCCTCGTACTGTATGGCAACGCTTCGTGTAGCTTATGGTGAAGTCGCCTTATTTGTTCGCCATATTTCCTTCAGGTGGTGTCTCATACGCCCCCCCCCCCCCCCCCCCCCCATCAGCTCCCAACCCTTTATTCCTCCTCCCCGTACCCTCAACCCTGTTACCCCCCCCCCCCCCCCCCCCATGCTCCGTCTCGAAGGGGATGGGTGGTCAATGTTCGAATGACTAAGGCAAGCAACAAATGAATACGCCCCCCCTCCTATATACCTGGTTGGTATAAATAGGTTGGGTTGACGTCGGTTGGCGACGACGCTGTGAAACACGCCTCTTACTGCGTGACTATTTATAGACAACCACGGTACTGCGTGTTTTTTTTTTCGATCATCACGGCTGGCGGTTGAGCTAGATATTTTTTGTGCGGGGATAGCCTCAACGCTGCTCACAGGGGATGATCGTATCACGTAGTGTGTATATGGTGAGGCACCCACGAGGCAGTTACGTAGTAAACCCATTGCTGTCTCTGGAACTGGCCACACCAGAAAATAAATCAATTCATTGACGCTCTCATCCATGTGCAAGAACTCCGCCTCAAAAGTGGTTCTTAGTAGGATGCAGCTCACCCTCCGTGCGTATCGCCCACCACCTCACGGCGCTTCGCGCTTGGTGCAAGCTTATGTCTGCCTGGTCGGTGAAACCCGACGTGCTCCGTCCCGGCATTGTAGGGATACGAGGGTCTATGGTCATTCGACTACGGCCATGCATGATATCGAGTGCACCCCGCCCCCCCTCCCTCACAAGCGATTCTTAGTATTACGAGGGATCATAGCAAATAGGACTAAATTTCATTAATAAAAATAGGCAAATATATAGCTTTTTGTGTGCACCGTAGGTCCTATTTACTATGGTGCCCCGTAATAGGGATGCAGCTCACCCTTCATGCAACTCACCGAACACTTCACTGCGCTTCGCGCTTGGTGCAAACAATATCTGCCTGGTCGGTGAAAACCCGACGTGCTCCTTCCCGGCATTGTACGGATGCGAGGGTCTATGATCGTACGACTACGGCCGAATATGACACGAGTGCACCCCCCCCTCTCCCCCCCCCCCCCCCCCATCGCTTCCTTCAGTGCCGTAAATCACGCAATGTTCGTGACGACGTTTCTGCGGACGATACCGGACAGCGTTAAAGCTAGGCGTGGGTACGAGAGGCTCGTGGGCTCCGGCCGGGTACCCGGGGAAGAACTGTCCTTCAGCGCTCTGAGGGGGGAGCGGGAGCGCGTCAGCAGCTGGGGGGAAGCGGCGGAGGTGATGGATTTGGGTATGGCGGCTGTGCTCAAGGTTCCTGAGGTGTGAGTGGGGATAGGGGGGGGAGCGTGGGGTAGGGGGGGAGGGGGGGTAGAGGGGATAGAGGGGGAGAGTTGGCCCGATATGCCTGTCTGTGCCTCGAGTGCGATTCGTGGCGGTCACTGATGTGTGATGGTGCAGTAGGAAAGCGGATGGACCATTTCCTCGTTGTTTTTTTCTTCCCCGTGCTCTCTGCGCCGTCGACACTGTCAGTGTTGTTGTCGTGTTGCTGCTGTTGACGTTGTTGTTGGTGGTGTTGCCGCTGTTCTGTGCTCCTACCCTGTCTGCGTTATACCTTTTTGTCCGCGGCTCGCGGCCGTGGCCGGTTTGAGAGGAGGCGCGAGGTCAACGGTTTGAAGCAAACAGCAGCAGACAGCTAAAGTAAAAGCAACAACGAACAACGACAGTAGTGAACAATGTCGAACACATCGACAAAGACGATAGGGAACAATACACACATCATCACCAACCCTCTCACCCGCCTCCGACCCTAGCGACACAGCCAAGCGTGAGAGCAAACATGAAGGGAGTCCCGGTTAGAGAGGATTGATTTTTTTGTTTGTTCCATCGCTGCTGTATCCCTTTCCACCTTTCATTTATGTTTGTTTCGTTGACATTGGCTGTTTTGTGTTATTGTCATTGCTGCTGCTGTTGTTGTTGTTGTTGTTGTTGTTGTTGTTGTTTTTCTGTCTAACTTATATCTAACGCTGCACCGTCCCTTGCATGCAGACGGCAGTGAGGAGCGAGAAGTTTCGACGGGCGCTCTCCGTCGTCCTCAAGACGTGGAGGTCTCCGCAAGTCTTGGCCGATTACTACACCATGCACTTCAAGGAGCGCAAGGCAAGGCGTGGGGCTCTTTGTGCCCCCCTCCCTCCCTTCCTCCCTCCCCTCGCTCTCTCCCCACCATCTCCCCTCCCTCCCTCTCTCTCTCCCCACCCCTCCCACCCCCACAGTAAACGCCTCGACTGCAGGGTGTGTTGCGTTTTTGTTTGGGCGGGAGGAGGCATACTCATTTATTGCTTGCCTTGGTCATTTGATCACTGACCACGCATCTCCTTCGAGTCCAAGCAGCGTTCTTACTCTTAATTGAGAAACACCCAACGTTTGGGCGCGGGGGGGGTTGGCGACGGCTGTCGATGACGCCCGCTTGACTGGTGGGTTGTAAGCTTGTTTGCTTGCGTTGAAGGGTCGACAATGCGCTTTTTTACGCATTCCGAGCAAAAGTGTTAGGTCATCCAATAGTGCAACCCGCCGACACCACCGCGGCCGCCGCCGGTGTAGTTCGAAGTGAGAGGGAGGAGAGCTAAGGTTAGCCTGAATTCTCCACTGCGCCTTCGAAAACCTCGCGTGAGCGCCTATCTCGAAGCTGCGATGACTGCTGATATGATGACTCCTACTTCTGGCGATATATCTTGGCGATATCCTGGTGATGTGCAAGTGACACGATCTCGTTTTCTGATATTACGATTGTTGACGATAGCAGGACTCCGGATGATATCATGCCCTCTGATGGCGTTATTTGCTGATTGGACGAATGTTATTGTGTTTGGCTGATACGGCGAGTAACAACTGATACAAGGAATTGCCGATACGATGAACTGCTGCTGACACTCCGAAACTACTGCTGATATAATACGATGACTGCTGATACGACCATTTCTGGTGGGATGGTCGCGGGACACGATTAAAGAATGCGGATGCAATGACTAGCTGGTACGGGTTCGAACTCCTAGTGGAATATACAATGACCGCCGTGGCTTGATGCCATGAACACCTAGTGGTTGGTACGATGACTGCAGTGGATCAGTGCGATGACTACCGTGGCTTGAGGCGATGGCTGTAGCTTGGATGCGATGACTAACTTCTGTTGCTGGTTGATTGCCCAGGTGATTGGGGAGTACTTGCGCTTCTTACGAGCGCTGCTAGGGGCATCGGACGAAACGCTGCACGACATCCGCTTCCGAGACGCCGCCAACATGGAGCACATGCGCCACATACCGGTTAAGGCACGGCAACTGTGGGAGGTGAGAGCTACGGAAACGTTTCTGGGGCAGTAGCCGCAGTAGCTGGGGCAGTAGCGGTAGCAATAGGAGTAGCAGCAATGGTAGTGGCGGTAGTATTACGGGGGACCATAGTAAATAGGACCAAATACTGTTAGTAAAAATAGGTAAATATATAGGTTTTTGTGTGTGCCGTAGGTCCAATTTACTATGGTCCCCCGTAATTCAGTAGCCTGATTATTACAGGGGTCCATAGTTAACAGGACCTATGATGTACATAAAAACCTATATATTTTCCAATTTTTACTAACAAAATTTGGTCCCGTTAACTATGGACCCCCGTAATAGCAATCGTAGTAGTAGTCAGTGTAGTTGCAGTAGCAGCAGTATAGTGGTAGCAGTAGCAGTAGTAGTCGGAGTAGTAGTCGCAGTAGCAGCAGTAGCAGCAGTAGCAGCAGTAGCAGCAGCAGCAGCAGCAGCAGCAGCAGCGGGGCAGTAGCAGCAAGAGACTGCCGCAGTATCTCCTCGAGCAACAGTCGATGTAGGCGTGCCAATATGTCGGTTTGCTGCGTATGTGCTGTTCAGGACTGGTGTTGCTGTTGTTGTGTGCATGTGTATGATGACTGAAACCCCGCCACATTTTAACTTTCGACGCATGCCCTGCTCGAGAGAAGCATGATTGATGGTGCATCACAGTGAAGACATCGACGTGGAACTTTCCTCTCCAGGGAAACTCAGAACACGAACGGATATTCCCAGAAACGCAAGTATAAGCATGTACTATCAGAAAACTCGCGAATCAAGCGCCTATATATACCAGAATATGTCGAGACGGAACATCCACCTTTCGACCTTCATTCCTCGATTGCACGTCGCCCCCCCGCCCCCCCCCCCGCCCCGCCGCACCTTTCCCCCGACAAAGTGCTGATGCGCACTTGCTCCCGACACGCCGCACGCTCAGTTTGTCATTCTAGTCTGTGAGCCCCCAAATACGTACGAGATTTTCATACCCTTCACACCTGTTTTCACAAGGACTTACTTTTTACGCGGACGTGATTTTCGTGCTTTTGTTTTCTACTTTCGGACCGTTTTTTCACGCGGACGTGCTCTTTCTTTTTCACTGAGATCTGTTTTCCATAAGAACACGTTTTTTGTTTTTCGATCGGGCCTATTTATTTTCATACAAGCATGGTTGCAGACCTGCTTTTTTCGTATGCACGTATATAGGGCCTTGCTTTTTCGGTCGGACATGTTTTTTTGTTTGATACGCTGACCTGTTTTTTCACACGAACATGTGTTTTATACTCGAGGGTACTTGTTTTAGCTCAGACCTGCTCACACACGATTTTTTTTCTATTCGGAAGTATTTCACACGCATCTGACTTTTTAGGTCAGACCGGCGTTTCATGCTTTTTTTTTCAGGGCTGTTAACGGGTGGAGTAAAAAACCTCGCGGGTCAGGTCAGGTCGGGCAAGGGTGACCCGACCCTACCCGTGAGATTTTGAAAACCTCCTGGCCCGAGCCCGACCCGATCCGACCCGACCCGTGATATTTCAAAAACTTCCTGACCCCGACTCGTTAGGAAATCCCTGTTTTTTTTTGCATTCTGACCTGTTTTTAACACAAACATATATATTTTTTTTTTCTTGCGGACCTTTTTTTTCCTACGTACGAACTTGGGCTTTGTTTTTGTCAGGCCGAGCCTTGCACACTGGCCGGTACGTCTGACCCCGAGGTGATATTTCGCATGGGCGAAGACACGCGGTCGTGCATGGGCATCCAACGCGCTTGCGCCAAGAATAACCGCGCACTCCTGGGGTGAGAGCGATGGGGGAGGGGGGGGAGGAGGGAGGGAAGGAGAGAGAGAGCAAGAGACGACATCGACCATACATGGAATCAATCCATATTTGCTATTTTCACCGACACCTCACTTACTTCCGATTCAAAGTCTTCTTACATCGACTCGACCGCTGATTCCATCGACCCAGCAAATGTACCAAGCGACGTACCAAGAACCCCGCAGTGATTTCAATCACCCATTCATGCGTAACCAGATGATCAACCATCTAAAGAAAACTTAACTGGAGAGGCCACAAGCGTCCGTCCTTCCCCCCCACTACCGCCGTGTGACATCGAACTCAGCGAAAATATTACCCCCCTCTCCCCTTCCTCCTTTCTTTCTATCCCCTCCCTCGCCTCCCATCCCCCCTCCCCCCCCCCCCTCCCTCCCCTCCCGTCCCCCCTCCCCTTCCCCCCCTCTTCCCTCCCGCTCCGCCTGCTCCCCCCTGCCCTCCTCCCACTACCCGCCTCCCTTCTCCCTCCACCCCCTTCTCCCACTTCCACCTTATTTTTTGCCACTTTTCGACCGCGACGACTCGATCGCTTCGCTTCTGGCGGCGGCGGTGATGACGGTATCTTTGACTGGCGGCGGCAGATACCTGGTCCAGGGTAACGTTCGCCTCGTCGGCGCTGCCCGCTCTTCTTCCGGCCGAATGGAAGCTCGGGCGGTGCTTCGACTGCTGCTGCGGTCGGACACCATGACCGCTGTGCTGTACATGGAAGATATCTACTACAGCTCCAACCACGACGCCGTCCTGGAAGAGCAGGTGAGTAAATGGTTCTATTCGGTTGGGTTCGATCGCGTTTCGGTCTGACCGATTCGGTCGGATTCGGTATGTGTGGAATCGGTTGGGGTTTGGAGGATTCGGTGAGATTCGTTAGGTGTGGAGGTTGTCAGATACGGTCGGATTCTTTCTGTTGGACCGGTCGGACTCGACCGGGTTTCGTCCATTGAAGCCAGTTAGAGTTGGTTCGAGTTGATATGGATCGAGCGAGCGGAATTGGGTGGACGGAGTCAGTCCGAGTCAGTGGAAGTTTGGCGCAGTTGGTCCTAGTCGAAGGAAGTCGGGCGAAAATTGGCCGGACTTGGTCGGGTGGAGTTATCAGAGTTGGTCGGGCGGTGTTGAGCAGATTCGGTCGGAATTGGTCAGAGTCGACCGGAATCGGTCGGAATCGGTCGGAGGTGATCGGGCTGAGTCGGGTGGATTCGGGTGGAATCGGTCGGAATCGGTCGGAGGTGATCGGGCTGAGTCGGGTGGATTCGGGTGGAATCGGTCGGAATCGGTATGAGTCGGGATGAGCAATGCGGAATCGGCCGGAGTAGGTCGGAGTCGGTCGGAAACGGTTGAAATCAGGGGAAATCGGTCGGAATTGGTTGGGGGGGGTCGGGCAGAGTCCGTCGGAATCGTTCAGATAGGCGGGGAAATACCGAGTCGATCAGAATCGGTCGGAATCGGTCGATTGGAGTCTGTAGGGGCGCGTGATTTGACCATTTGTCATTTCCCGAGAATGGGTGATACTATTAGAGGCTGTTGGTGTTTTGTTGTCGTCTTTCCCTTTCGTGTTCTGGCATATTACACGCCACGGTGGCAGCGGCGGTCCGCTCTGCCCTGGCTAAGCTAGCCTGGATGTCGAGAAGGAAGGGAAAGGGACCAAGCCTCCTGCCATTCCTCCCGCCCCCCTTTCTTCCTCCCCTTCCCCCCTTCCCGGCCCTCCCCCCCACCCCCCCCCCCCCCCCTTCTTCCTTTCGCTTGACGTGGATGCGCCGCTTGTGAACTTCAGGCTTGACATGATGCATATTGCGCCCCGCCCCCAAAACTAAAGCCAGTCGATTCGTTTAAAAAACTAATATATATATCTATATATAGCTTTGTCAGATGTCTGTTGTTGTGGCTACCGCCGGTAGCCCCCGAATTCCCTCACGGCGATATAGGGGTAAAAAACAGTTAAAATAATACGACAAAGCAGCCCTTGCGGTGCTATGGCGTGGCGCACGTGCTAGCTATCTTCGGTCCTCGTCCCCGCTCTTGCACCCACGCCCCCACCTCCACCCCCGCCCTTTCCCCCACCCCCTCCCCCGCTCCCTATATTATATACCTGGTATATATATGTTAGGTTGGCGTCGATTGGCGACGACGCTGTAAAACACGCCTCTCACTGCGTGAGCTAGACAGCCAGGGTGCCGTTTTTTTTTTTTTTTTTTTTGGGGGGGTCACCACGGCTGGCGGTCGAGTTTGATCATTTTTGTGCGGGGAAAACCTTCCCTCCGCACAAGGGGGATGATCGTATTACGTAGCGTGTATATGGTAAGGCACCCACGAGGCAGTTACATAGTAAACCCATTGCTGTTTCTGGAACTGGTCACACCAGAAATTGAATCAATTCATTGACGCTGTCATCCCTATGCAAGAAAATCTGCCTCAAAAGTGGTTCTTAGTAGGATGCAGCTCACCCTTCATGCGACTCGCTCAACACCTCACGGCGCTTCCCGCTTGGTGCAAGCAATGTCTGCCTGGTCGGTGAAAACCCGACATACTTCGTCCCGGCATTGTAGGGATGCGATGGTCTATGGTCATACGACTACGGCCGTGCATGATAATGAGTACACCCCCCCCCCCCCCCCCCCCCGCCCCCACTCCCACCCCTACTCCCACTCCCACTCTCGCGCCTCCCTCTCACCCTCCCATCCCTTCGCTCCCACCACCCGCACCCATACCCGAACCCACGGCCCCGCCCCGACGCCTCGACAGGTTGTGCTGGAAGCAAAGAGCGTGAGCGAGGCGCTGGGTATCCCGATGTGCAGAGGCGGCGATGCAATGGCCGCCCCCCCATCTCCACTCGGAGGCAGCACCCCTATCAGCAGCACCGCTGCCATCACCACCACCACCACCACCACCACCGGCGGCAGCAACAGCAGCATCACCACCGCTACCCCCGGGGGTGACGGGAGTGGGCAGCTTTCGGACACCAATGGCGGGCAGAAGGGCTACGTTTCGAATCCGGAGGTGCAACGTTTAAACTGTTTAAATTTCTGCACGAAGGGATTTTGCGTGATGACTTTGTTGATAGCAGTACATACGTCGCAAATATTTTACCCCCCCGCCAAATTACACTGTTTCGCCAAATGATTTTTCACGTCGCACATTTTGTGTTTAATTTGATGTTTGTGGATTGCCCTATACTGAGAACTGGCGCTAAACACTCTCGGTATACCGTTTTCTGTCTACTGAAGCTTTCGTATAAGAGCTTGATCCGTTAAAAACGATACGGTCAAATGAGGTCACCACCGTATTTGCTGGAATGTGTAACAACAAACTCTTGTGATACAATGAAACAAGAAATATTGTGAGATTAATCCTGCTTGATGATTTGCCTGTTTGTTTTTTTGTGTGTTTGTCTGTTCGATTGTATGTTGTCTGTTTGTTTTGTTCCGTTTATTTGTTTGTCTGTTTGGTTGTTTGGTTGTTTGGTGGTTTGTTCTGTTTTGTTTGTTTTTATGTTTGTGCGTTCGTTCCATTATTTGGTTCGTTAGTTCGTTTGTTCGTTCGTTCGTTCGTTCGTTCGCCCATCTGTTCGGTTGGTTGGTTGAAGTTGTTGTTGTTTTTGTCGAGAGGGAGAAGCCTTTCACCGCTGGCCCGCTCTTTGGTGCCAGGTGTTTCGCATTTTGCTTGTTGCCCGTCGGTTTGATTGGACGAAATGATGTTGGTTTTTTGTTGTTTCAGACTCGCGCTTCTATTTTCTGTTTACGGGCACTCGGCACCCGGTATGTACGTAACAGCAAAATATGTACAACAGTAAGTCGTAAAGTTGCTGGCGAAGAGGAGGAGGAGGAGGAGGAGGAGGATGTCGACGGCCGGTTTAGACACGCTCCATCTCGCCTTCTATATATACAGTCTCCGCGACTCGGATTGGATCGGTGTCGACTCCCGTCCCCCGTCCCGTTCCAACGGTGCTCGGAGAGCATGAAGCGCTTTCTAAAGTCGTCTGCTTCTTCAAAATCATCCGTACATACAAAGTTTTCCTCTTGGTTTCATCCCCTTTCTGGAATAGTCCTTTTTTTAAAACTGCTCGCGTCTTGAAATTCGGTGGCTTCTTGGAACCGTTCGCTTGTTGAAGCCACCAGCTTCTTGAAATCCGTCTGATTATTTACACAACCCGATACTCCTGGAACCCCGCGGTCGTCTTTTTGAAAGGTATGCGAGTTGATCGAAGTGGATGGGCTGGCGAATTTTGTCTACTCGGATGGCGCGGTAGCCCCGCTGGAGATTGTCGGCATGCTGCAGAGGCATGCGCAGCGGGGTTCCCCTTGCGGCCGGAAGCTTGTGCTGGCCGAGCTCCCCTACGCCAAGGACTAGGGAGAGGCGCAAGGTAACGGGGGGTGGTGGTGGTGGTGGCAGTGATGATGGTGATGGCATATGCTATGTAGGAGGCTGGGGTTTTCAGGCGTGTCAGGGCCGCTTTTGGCCGTATTATATTGGTTTCAGTGTAGGAGGCGGTCAGGTAAAGGGTCGAAGCGCAGACTGCTAGCATATTTGATGGTAGTGGTGGTGGTGATGGTGGCGGCAGTGAAGGTGGTCATGATATTTTTTGACGGTGCTTGCCTTGAGGACGCTGACGATGATGACGCTCATGGTATATATACAGTACTGACGATGCGAACACCTGGGACGGCAGCGCGGTCTCTCCAAAGTTACCAAAACGTCCGTTGCTGCCCCCCCCCCCCCCGTTCCCTTCCCTTCCCTTCCGCCACCGACCGAGCAGGCCGTCGCCCTTCTAGCGAGCGCCAAACGCCAGGCGTTTTCCGAGAAGGGTAAGGATAGTGATAGCGATGAGGGGGAAGATGTTCCGGAGACCGCCCGATGCGGAAAGAGCCAGTCACTCCCCTTTAGCCCCCCTTCCCCACCCCACGCCGCCGCGGCTGCCAAACGGATGAGGTGTCTCGCACCCTATTTATTTATTTTTCATCCCCGGCATCATCTGTCTGGCCGACAGCCAGTCACTGCAATGAGTGTCCAACACTAATTCCAAGTATTTTGTAGCCAAAACGTGGGGTAGAATTCTGAGGGCGTTAACATTTTTTTCTCTTCGGACGCTGCTATTAAAGTAGTTCCATCGGGATGTCTGTGTGTGTCTGTCTGTCTGCCGGTCGGTCGGTGGGTCTGTCTGTCTGTCTGTCTGTCTGTCCTGTATGTCTGTGCCCCTACCTTGAGCACCCGTTGTCGGGGCTGCAGCCGCTGCTGTGGGGTACCGCTCGGTGTACGAAGTAACGCGATAGGAGCCGCGAATAACACCGTATAAAAGCACCACGAACGGCACCGCGATTAGCATCCCAACCAGCGCGAGGGCTTTTTAGACCTTGGCCCGGCCTCGAAAAAAAGTTAATATACGCCTGACCTCAACCCCTTGAGAACTTGGACACACGTTGTTAGGGACAAAATAGTCAAGTTTGGAGTGGGATAGTTTTTGCTGTGGTATAAGGATTAAACATTAACCCTGACCCCGGCCGCCGGGGAAATTTCTGGGAATTTGTTAGAGTTTAATGAGGAGCTAGTGTGGACTATCAACCGATTTTGCCGAAGCTGGGGCTATCAACCATTTTAGGCCAAGTCGTAACGACGACCGACCAGCACTGCGATATAGCACCGTGATCAGTGTGAGGGGGTCTTGACGCTGTGAGCGCTGCTGCGGGTGGGTGGCGGTGGCGGGGGCTACGATGGATGGAGGCGCGGGGGGGTTATTGCCGCTAAAGAGTACCAGTATTTAAATAGCGTACGTATGGGTCCCTATTGTACGACAACACGGAGGAATCACTCGACAAGCGTTTTGCTTTGTTCGTTTTTTTGCCGGGGGCATCATAGAGCGTGTGTGTGATAGTCGATCGATTTGCCGGTACGTATACAGTACAACCACATGCCGGAGGGGAACCTTGTATACCAGGTGTACCGTATCGCAGACCTCAACTATGTGCTACGTTTATCTTCCCAATTTTTGGGATCTAAAAATACCTGGTATACTTCTTTCAACAATTGGGTTATTCGTGTGCGTGAGAATTGTCCGTGTGGGATTTTGCGTGTGTGTGATAGTCGATCGATTTGCCGGTACGTATACAGTACAACCACATGCCGGAGGGGAACCTTGTATACCAGGTGTACCGTATCGCAGACCTCAACTATGTGCTACGTTTATCTTCCCAATTTTTGGGATCTACAGCTCCACCCGAGGCAGGCACTGTAGTGTAGATTTTTACGAGGCAATCTGAGGTTTCTGGTGAAGAGATAATGACATATCTGGATACATCTCGAACAGAAAAAATGTGAGAACACGTCGGAGAAGAGACCGCAGAATACGAGCGTAACGCACCATCACTGTCGTAGCGGTAAGGCTAGCTGCCATTATATAGCGCCGTCGATGCTTGTCCTGTTTTTTTACAACCCACATTCTTTTGGGAACGTACGTAGAGCGCTATGGACTGTGATGCAGCGCCCATCGATATCATTTGCGTGCTCTTCCCTAGCGTACGTTTTTTTTATGAAGTTGGACACTCGGAAGAGGAACCTACCATAATTTTCAGGGGTTGCTGTCCTCGGTGATTATTTCTGGTACGGTAGATCACGGCACTGCTACTAGAGATCGCGATGATTTCACGGTTATGCTTTCGCGGTAATCGGCCGCCACGGTTTGCTTTGTGTAAAGACCGGAAACCCCGGCATTTGCTCGGGCGCGCTTCCGCGGTAAAATCGGCCACCACGGTTTGCTTGGTAGACCAGTTTTTAACCACGGCCTTTTCACGTTTACGCTTACACGGTAACAGTAATCACTAACTGGTATCTGCACGGTTGCGCTTCCGCGGAAATCGGCCGTCACTGCAACACCGCGGTAACCTTTGTACGGAAACTTCCATAAATTTCCATCGACTTCCTGAAATCTTGCATCTACTGTACTTCCATCGAAGTAGCTAACATCTACTTCCATGGAAGCTCCCGTTTACCTCGATGGAAGTAGATCGATTTCCATGGAAGCTCCCGTGGAATTAGATTGAAAAAGTGAAATAATGTAGGGTTAGGGGACCCCGACATTGATGGTACACCACCTTTGGTCAAGTCTTGGGGGTCTAGCTTGCGTAATTGATGCTGCTGCTCACTCCCCCCCTGGTTATGTTTGGCTTGCTCAACTATGTTGTGATGCCGATATTGCCGTGGATGGTGCTAGTACTACTACTGTACTATTGCTGCCGTGGCCGGTACAGGTACTATTACTAGTGCTGCCGTGGGTGATGGCGCTGTCGTTGCTGCTGTGGTGCTGGTGCGATTGTTTGTGGTGGCGGCTCGGTCTGTTGTTGCCCCTTTGCTGCTGCTGCTATTTGTCGCTTGAATATCCTGAATATTGTCAAAACCGTACTACATGGTACCTCTTGACTAATTCGGTTACAGCAATCGTCCCTCTGTAGTACCGGTATTGTATGCACCAGCTAACAATACCGGCATTGTAGCGCCAACCGGCACTACTCCGCACACTGGCACACTGGCTATTGCCATTTGTGCCAAGCGGTTTTTCACAGGCACTATAAGCGGACAGCCGGCACTACAGAGGGACCACTACTGCTGTAACGCGTTTGCAGTTCAGCAAACTAGGGAATAACTGCACGAACGTCTCGGACAGATTGTCGAGTCCCACGCAGTGACCTAGACATTTCAAGGCAGATCTGTTCCCGATCTTGGGTACATGATCTACAGCATCGGTACCTCATGTTTCCGGGTGGGAGCCGTATAATCTGCATGATCTTTTTTTTTTTTTTTTTTTTTTTTATCATCACTTTTACTTTCCAGCCCACTCGTAGGAGGTTTTACCCTCGACGATCTTCTGGACAAGCCGTGGTCAAAGGTGTCGTCCCTTCTCCCCCCCGGTACGTGCCTTTAGTTTTTATCGCGCATAGGGTTCAGCATTCCCACTGCTCGTCGATTTTCATCGAATGTACAGCTAACTCAGATCTAGCACCAGGTAACCTGCTTCCCGGATTGGGTATGTACTTTGTATGCTGACCCTGCACAATCCCTCACAACGGCAGGTCAGGAACTCTTTTAGACGATCTACAGATAGATCATGATGATCTGTCCCATGTACGGAATAGCGAGTGGGAATAAGAGCACTTCGAGGGCGTGTGTAAGGTGACTCCGTGCAGGACACACACGTATAACAACGGTTTTCCTTGCGGGGTTTGCCTACTGAACAGGTTCTCGTTGTTGCTCAGGAATAATACCAGAAGAGCATCTATCTTCGTTCGAACCCCGGTCACGCCAAGAGACTAACCAAATGGGGCTCGCGCAATCCTCGCCCCGAACCCCCGGTTTCCTACCTAAGGTACGTACGTACGCCTCCCAAGTAATGCAAGTACGTACGACCCCAGTACCTAAATTCCCAATATATAATTTCAGGTAACAACCGACTTTTCAAAAGTGTTTCGAGGCAATACCATAACACTAGCCCACGCTAATGTGCCGTATGCACACAGAAGTTTTTAAGAAATTCGGGGAAGACCTTGTTCCGCAAACTACTATAGAACTCGAGTCGAAGATGCAGCTCCTCAATACCCACTCCCACACCTCTGAACAGCAAGGCAAAAATACCACCATAACACGAGAGTATGCATGCGTAAAATCGCGGTTTTTCCGCCCGAATACAGTTCGGGGAGAACTACCTGTCGCCTATTGAGCCTGTTGATAATCTGCGGAAGTGGCGGTGCTATCATGACCCTTCCAATATCTAGAGTGAAAAATAGTGTCCCACAATAATTTTCGAGTAGTAGCGTGTCCTAGACAAACGAGCGTGCAGCTCTTGAGGAGTTCAGAGCGATCAATGGCGTGCGGTTATATGGTATGCGGTACATGGGCTGATGATCTGTACAGCAGGTCGACCAAGCAGGTGGTCTATTCATAAGTACGTACCATTAGTGCATCATCAATCACTGGTACGTTTTTCAAATGCCCGTACTGGATATATATAGTATTGGCACGTATCAGGCATTCATCCATCTAAGCATTTACGGGAGAGCAAACCAACAAGCAGCCACTGCAAGTTCTTAGAAAACGTAGTCCTGGGCAGAAGAACAAGTTTTCCAGAAATTCGACATTCACGTATTGAAATAATTGTTTTGCGGTGTTTTGCGGTGGTCACTTATTTTCAGAAGACATAATATATGTCTTGCCGGAAAGCTCTGTTTCAGACGGATCGAACCATCGTGATTTTTTTGTTTTCGTCGTTGCGTCGGAGTAATTCGTTTTTCCGACACAATTTTGTGAAGATTTTGAGAGGCCGAGACAGTTTGTCCTTTTTTTTTCTTTGACACCGTTGAACGTATCTCGTCCAGGGGAAAATCGTGTGGATGCAGATTTTATTTTCATCTATTTTCAAGCGAGATATAGGCGAAAAACTCTCCTTTTCCCAGCTCCAGCTGTGGAGATTTTGGCGCAAAACTGCCACGATGGATGTCGGAAAACACCTCTGATTCGTGAGAATTGGACCTGGACCCAGGACCATTTTTTTTTGTTTTCTTCGAAAAAAAGTCTGTGGGCCGAGAAAAGCCTATTCATGAATCTCCATATTGTATGTTATATGTATATTATCGTGTATGGACACATGTATCATTGTGGGTAAATTATAATACACTGTTTTTTCTATTCATACATACATGTCTTCTGGACAAATCAGGTATGCGTTGGGCGTCATCTCTAAATGTTATTTCGATTCGGATCATTTTTTTTTTCTCTAAACATTTCGGGCTAATTTCGGGGGATTTTTTCCCATTTTTGCGGGAAATGGCCGTTGTTCATGGTTTTTTTTTTTTCAAGACCGGTTTTGGATTCCTCTCGGCCGCGCGATTCTGGAGCACTTTGTTTCACGTGTCAATTCTCAAAAATGACGGAGAAAAAACCGGTATATACCCCCTTTCGAAAAACTGTTCTGCCTGGACCATACGAGTATGTTATTTTTGTACTTGCCAAGTATGTACGTATCCATTGAATTACCGCGGGGGGGCAATAAGGGGAGACGAACAACAATTCTCCACAGCTGTCGAAGCGTCACCCCACCTCCTCGCCTTCGTACGTGGCGCATCCAAACCGCTGTTGACAAACAAAAGCCGCCCCCCCCCCCCCTCCTGCGCGCCAAAAAATGCACAACAAATGCATCAAAAGACCCGTGCAATTTCCGCGCTGCTTTGCTGTTCTCCTCCGTCCCACCAATCTCCAGCAGCCGGAGATTTTCTTCGCCTTTCGATAACAATCCCGTTCTGTCCGGCAAAAAAAAGAAAAGAAGGAAATCCCCTTTGTTCCCCACCAGCCGCGACAACCCTTTTCTGATACAAAGGCGCACTATTGTACGAGTACAACAACACCATCGGTACTAGTGGTACGAAGCATTGCTCTATATATGAATGTACGTACGTGCGTACGTACGACAGCACGCGGGTGAGTGTCTTGGGTTCCCCTACTACGTAGCACCAAACAATAAAAATAAAAACAAAAAATGCCGTTTCCCGATACCGTACAACTGCACTCAGTCAGTACGCGTGCTGTTAATATTAATAATGGCAACAACAGCCCCCGCCCGTCCCCGCGCCCCGATAAATCCAACACACAACCCCCCTCCCCCCGCCTTCATATTGACAATATTGCCTTTCATTTCTTCCCACTGTAGCATCGACAAGAACCCCCCGCCCCCACCCTCTGCTCCCATTCTTTTCTTCCCGACATTGACAAAAAAAATACCCCACCCCCGTCCCTCGCGCCGAAAAAAATGCCACAACGCTCGCCTTGTTTCTTTCGCCGTTGCTACTGCTACTACTGCGCAGTTTAGTTGCTGCATTACTAGGCGGCGACGGCGGTGACCGATATTGCATACATACTACTTGGTATTATATACCTGGTACCTGGTGTAGCATTTCAACGCTCAGCCAGATAATACGACGCCGAAACATGACGCCAGCAACCACTGCAGACGCCAAACAACAAAGGAGCCAAGCAAACAAAAAACGATCGATCTCTCGCCTGTGATCCTAGGTCGGCAAAAACGCATAGATCGGAAATACAACCTAAACGGGACTTCATACGTATACGAGTACTCCTAAAGACCGGCACGGTTCGCTTGCACACATTTTGGCGTCGTCGTTTTCACCGAATGAACACCGTTTTTTTTCTATAATTAATGTAGACTACATCATCGTAAAAAAAGTAGACATGAACCTGATACCATTATTTTCAATGTTTTTCACGCTTTGCGAGACTACTACTGATACTGCTTGCTGTAAGGCAGGCAGGCAGGCAGCAGGCAGGAAGCACCGCGCGCCAGTGCGGTCAGGCTCGACAGAAACGGAGAAAAAGAGACACAAGAGAGAGAGCGAGAGACATGCATACACACATGCCTTCCGGCCCACTAAGTAAGGTACACTGCTACTTGTGAAATACGTGTACTCCTTGGCTAGATGTCCACCACCAGATACTATTGCTACTGGACCCACCTCTATTGATAACCACTGGTTCACATCGCCATCGTCATCACCACCACCACCGTCACTTATTGTATCGTCTCTCCACCCCGCTCCCGCCACACATAATCCCACCACTCCACCCACCCCTGCCTGTTCGGGCCGTGCCGCACCCCACAGATGCCGGTCTTGAGTGGGTGACCCCCCCCCCCCCCCCCCCAACAACGGTCGGTCATCCGCCTGCCTGTCTGTCGCACATTCGTGTGAAGCACCACATATACCTCAAGTTGCACAGATCCTACAGATCTTGCAGATCCGACAGATGCGCATGAAAAGGGCTCAGGATGGTGGGCGCGGTGGTTGTTGCGCGGCTGTCGTGGCGGCGGAATACTCTTTAATAGTCGTCGAGGCTTCACCTGTTGAGGTCGGAATTTCACATAAAAAACCTCAACAGGTATGTCACCGCAGGCCAACTGTGGTTGGGCGCCGACCGATCGAGGCCGTAATGTCGGCAGCCCACCTCGCTCGCTTGAGTTCTCTCTCTCCCCCAAAACTCACTTGTGGAGCAATAATAAGAAGATCGTGAACTACAGCACACGCAGCGTGCCCTACCCAGCTTCGACATCCGCGTGCCTCTTACCAGCTTATGTCTCTGCACCCTCTTCACATTTGGCGACGTCGGCAAGAACTCGTCAACGCTGAGCTACACGCACCTGCTTCATCCTACAGATCTTGCAGATCCCAAAGGTCCTACAGATCTTGTCCAGCCTACAGATCTTGCGGGTCCTACAGATGTTTCAATTCCTACAATGACATCATCAGTACGGCAGTGGTATCAACTGCACCACAACAGAGCCATCATCACCACCACTGCAGTGGCATCACAGCCAAGAAGGCAGTGGCATCACCCCGCCACTACACAGGAGCAGTGGCATCACCACTACACAGCAGTAGCATAAATGGCTACCACCACTTAAGGCAATTGCATCACCACAACCACAGCAGCAATGGGGAGCACCAAGAAGCACAAAAAAAAGGCAACGGGTCTAGGTCTTCCGTCGTCAGGGGTGCCGTCCACCGAACCGCGCCGAACAGCAGCAGCAGCAGCAGCAGCAGCAGCAGCAGCAGCAGCAGCAGCAGCAGCGGTGGCGGCGGCGCGTCAAGTCAGGTCGAAAACCAAAATCTCTCGTGCAACGAGTCACGCGGGAGGCAGGGGGGGTGCAAGTCTCTCGACCCTGCCGGCGGCCATCGGCATCGAAGACATAAGCTCGCCGCCGCCAACCGAGATCATCTCATCTTCCATCTCGTCTTCCTCCTCCTCGTCGTTGTCCCTAATTCCATCGTCACCCTCGTCCTCATCCTGCTCCTGCACCCCCTCCTCTTCCCCCGCCCCCTCTGGCGCCGAGCAGAGTCTGCACGTGGCCCCGTCCTGGCGACGATTGTTAAAGCGGGAGCATTTCTTGCAGCACCACCAGTCCGACTTCCCGTCCTGACCACCCTTCATCTCCATCGGGGTGGCGCAGGTACTGCAGAAAAGAACAGAGGACGTGTTGAACGTCGAGCAAGAGCGGCACGCCCAATGAGAAGATGGTTCCTCTACGTCGCTAGGGCCATCGCCGCCGCCGACGCAAACGACAATGTCATCCTCCCCGTTAGCGTCCGCGTCATCGTCCTCACCGCCGTTAGCGTCATCCTTACCGTTGGCGATGACAGCAGCGCCATCATCGTCCACGCCAACGTCGCCGCTACCATCATCGCTATCGCTCTCGCCCCCCGCTTCTTCCGATTCAAGCTCGTCGCTCTCAGAAGGCGTTGGCGCCCTCGTCTCGCTCGTGCTGCTTTTTATCCCCCTCGGCAAGCGGCGGCGGCGGCGCCGTCACCGGCATCGCTGCCGGCGCCGCCGTTGCTGCCGCCCCCGCTGCCACCGCTGCCGGGACGGGGGGTAAGGACGCGACCACCTCACCCGCCGGTCTCGCCCCGGCCGGTCTTGCGCGATGGCCCGATCGCAGGGCTTGTCCTCGACGCGGTTACGGTGCGAGAACGGGCGTTGTTGCTCCGGCAAGCGCTGACCGACGACCGCCACGTTCGTCCGTTCCTCACTCTTGAGTCCGACCTTCTCGGTCGACGACGCTCCCACGGCGGCCGACGTCTTATCTCTGGACAAAACATTGCCGCCGCCGCCGACGCCGCCGCTGTTGGTGCTGCTGCCCGAAGGGAGGGGGGGGTTCGCGGCACTCTCTCCCCGTCCCCCCCCAATCCACGCCCACCCACGCCGCGCGCTCGGTCGAAAGCAGGGGTTGCCGTCTGGGGGGCGGGGGGGGAAGCTCGCGCAGATTTGGTTGCGCGCCTTTCGGGGCGTTCCAACACACCGTTCCCCCTCCCGCGGTGTTTGCCGAAAGCGCAGGACGATGCGGCGGGAGATCCGTCCTCAAGCTTGACCGCTGCAGACCCAGTCGCCTCAGGCCTAGTCACCTCAGGCTTCCCTGCAACAGACTCGGTAGCAACAGGATTCGCCGCCAAAGGCTTCACTGTCACACGCATAGGGGCCGCAGGCCGCGCAGCTGCAGGACTAGCGGCTACAGGCCTCGCTGCTGAAAGCCTCACCGGTGGTGCCTCCGCAGCCGCCGCTGCCGCCATCGGTCGTGGTATCGGCAGTAGCGGCGGTGGTGGAAGCAGATCGATCGCCGCCGATTTCCCCGCAGCCATAGGCCAAGCTTTAAGCACGCCTGCGCTGCCACGGGCAGTGCCGAGCTGAATTGGCACCCGCTCGAGCCCCCGGGTCGACACAACACCTCCACTGCCACCACCACCGCTACCGCCACCTCCGACATCCCCGCCCCCACCTGCTCTCGGAGCAGGCTCAGGCCTGTGCAACTTCGCGAGGGACGTCGGGAGTCCGTTGGCGATCTCGCTCCGGCTTATTGCTGTCCTGTTACCCCCGCCGCTTCCACCACCACCATCACCCCCTCCGCCGCTCCCACCACCGCCACCGTTGCCGCCCCTTCCGCCCGAAACCGCGCGGTACCTCTTGGACACGGCGGCACCGACGCTTCCACCACCACCGCCACCACCACCGCCGTTCAACGCCCCCGGGCGAGCCCTCTTGCCCTTAGCCAAGGCCACCCCCACCCCTGCCGCTTCGCCGTCTCTCGCCATCGCCATTGGCGTCGCCGCCGCTATCGTCGTCTCCTCAAGCTTTGTCTGTCTCATTTTCGTGTCCCAGCCGCCGAACGCCTGAGGTTGTCGCGTTACCGGCGGCCGCGAGGCCGAGGCCGAGTCCGCGGTCGCCGCCGCAGCGACGGAGGACGAGGACGACCCGGTAATGGAGGAAGCCGCCAGGGCCGCCTCTCTACCGGCGTCGGCTTTTTTCGTAACGCACCCCGGGCAGAACCAGTCTCCCCTCGGCACCATGCACAATCCGGCGCACTCAACGTGGTAGACTGGCGGCGAAGGAGGCGTTGATGGCAACGGGGCGGGGGAGGGTTAAGGGCAGACTCACTAAGGGGTCTACCGACAAGTAGATATAGTTTTATTGGTCCCTTTAGAATACCCACGTCGTTTTAGGGACACAACTAGTTGGAATCGGAGTTGATAAGCAACGATGCGTCAGACAACGGACGAAGCAACAAAGGAGCATACCTGTTACAAACACATAAACGTACAAAATAGGTGACATACAGGGACGGGACAAAAAAGTGCTAAAAAGGCAAAAAAGCGGTGAGGCTGACACACAAGACAGACTAAAGACAGGTCCACGAGGCAGAGAGGGAGAATCAACAGACGGCAGACAAACATGCACAAAACGGAAACACGACGCTCACCGGCGTCGCAGCCGTCGCAGCAGATAAGGTCTCCTCCGAAATGACAAACCCAGCAAGCCTGACAAAGACGGCACCGACACGGCAACAGCGGGGGACATAAGAAAGAAACGAAAAGAAAGGAGCGTCGTACTGTATGAGTTCAGAATGAAAAGTTCTAGAGACAACCCCCTCCCGCGCGTGCCGCGCGCTCGCCCCCTCCAATATGATCAACGGCATCGAATGCATGCGTTCCTCCGGGATATTCCACCCAACCTACCACCCAATCAACCACCTACATACATAACTAACCCACCAACGAACCAACTAACCAACTAACCCAACAACCCACTGACCAGCTAACCAACTACCCAACCAACCAACCCCGCACCAGCCAAACAACTCATCAGCAACCAACAAATCAACCAATCAACACAACTAGCCAATCACGATGAGGCGAGGGTGCCCCTGCCTGCACCGCGACCCAGCAAATAGCGTCGCGTCCAGAGGAGACATCAACAGTATCCGTCGCTGTCACGCGCGGTCGGTATCGCTCAAAATAGTAGCCCGGCGTTTGCGGTCTCGTCTGTTACCGTCTGTTGCACGTGCTATCCTATGGTCCGCTCTGCTCTGACGTTCTGGCATCGACATCTGTGGTGCTCTTATCCCATGGGGTAGTACTCCTCTCTCCTTTCTTCTCTTCTCCTCTGCTCAGTTCTGTTCTCGGCTGTGCTGGTCTGGTCTTTTTCCGTTCTGCCATGTTCTAATCTGCCTCCGCTACATTCACTCTGTTGTACTCTGCTCTGCATTTCTCTGTGATTTTTACTCAACCTTGCTCTGCTGTGCTCTGCTCTGCTACATTTGGGTATGCTATGCCTGCCTCTGCTCTGCTCTATTTCACTATGCTATGGTGATTCTATTTCACAATGCCGTGGTGATATTGTACGATACGGCATGGTTCAGCGGTGTACCGGTTCTCAATATATTAATAGTGCAATCTTGTGATTTCATGTATCGCTTTCAATTTTATTAACCAATCATCTTCATCAGAGTTGATTGTGTAGGTATGGCATGCTATCCTATGCTATGTAACGCCAAGCCAGTCTAGGCCAGATGCGTGGGATGTGTGTTCCTTCACGTTAAAACCGTTCTCCTACTCGTCGATATCCAGCGCACCCAGTGTCCGTGCTGACTTTTCACCCTACAGAGACACAAGCTCTGTGGTCGCAAACTGCGACACAGCGATAGTACATCGCAAAGTGCAGTACTTGCAATCCGATTGGACAACGTAATGTCATGCCATCGCTCTCGGTACGACAAGCACACGTACACAACGCCAGCAACCTACACACATCGAGAGAGGCTATGGAACAAAAGAAAACGAAACTAAAAAAAAACTAGAAATGAACCAAAAAATGACACATAGTGAAACGAAAGGATACAAAGCTCGGAAGAGGAACGAAATATTCCGAGCACTGCGCCAAAACGGACACGCACCGAGGAAGGCAAGAAGGGAGACACAACATCCCTGAAAAGCAAAACAAGAATATAACTTTTGTGGGAGGAAAAATGGAAAGACAACAACCGAGCAAGCCAACATCCAGAACAACCAGAAAAAGAAGGCAGCCCTTAAACAGGACTCGATGCAGCAGCCGGCATGGGTTTCGATTGCAGCTGAAGCCAGTGCCACGCGGTCTGTCGCCTCCTCGGGTGGGACATGCACGAAGCGACGGAGACGCTGCACGACAGAAATTGCGCGAGAAATCCCCAGGCGAATAGGAGAAAGGGAAGCCGCCCCTTCGTACTTCGTCGACAGCGGTGGTAGCATCGCTGCGCTGCCCCACCCCCGGAGAGGATGCGTCAGGCAAAACAAAAAAAAAATATATACAGGCTCGTCATCCACCCACGGAACAAGACTTCTGTCACAAGGACAAGAAGGAAGAAGAAGAAGAAGAAAAAAAAAAAGAAATTCGCCGAGGATCAAAACGCAAAAAGAAAGAGAAAAGCAAGATTACGTTCGAATCAGCTGCACCAGTTGGCATTGCGAGTGCTGTAGCATAGAAATTGTTCCACCTACAATAGTCGGTCTGGTGCCTTGCTGCCCTGCCTGTCATCTCCTTCCTACTTTTCGTCCATAGCGGTTTCCCTTCTACTCCTGTTGCCCCCCCCCTACCCCCATTCCCTTGGTCGGGTATCCTTCTACTCCTGTTGCCCCCCCTCCCCCCATTCCCTTGGGCATCACTCACGGGCGGATGCGCGGCGCTGCCTACTCAGCTTTGACTCAATCCTCGTGCCACTTGACCATGAACCGTTCGGCTGCTTCGAGGACCCCCCGGTACCACTTACCCGCCTTTTTAGCCGCAGAGGCCACAGCCCGGTCTCAACTCCGAGCACCGAGGGGGAGTGTTCCGTTGATCCCGCCGCGGCTTGGCCCTCCCCGAGGTCTTCGACTATGCATCTACGTAAAGTACTATGTTATGCTAGGATGGCACTATACTATGCTACACCATGCTATGCGACTCACCGCTTGCTTCTTGGCCAGGCTGTGCCACGTCAGTAGCAACGCGGAAATACGCGTGTTCCACATCCCGGGACGTAGGGCGACGTGCGGTGATGTGCGCGAGCAACACCACAGCGCGATGGCAAGGGGTACCGACGACAACAATACAGCGAGGGAGATAATCGAATGAGGGAGAAATGTGTTATTGTTGTTGTTGTTGCAGGAGTCTCTACAGCCAACAGCCAAACGAATACACGATTCACACAAAAAATCGATCGCGATGGTCGGCGTTCGGGAAAAAAACACGTCCGAGCGCACCCTCCCTCCCATGGTCCCTTCCCACCCCTGCACCCAAGCTCTCCACCCGTGTGCGTCCCCCACCCCCACCCTCGCCGCCGCTACGCCGGAACTCCTCAAGCGATCGAATGACTTCCTCTGGCGACCAAACATTCCGAACGCCGCGTCTCAAGCACACAAAAATGAAGCTGGGCAGGAAGACTTAAACTCACCTGATGGATTCCTTGAGGGTCTTGTATCCTTCCGTCTGCTTCCAACCACCGTAGTAGTGATCGACAAGCTCGCACACTTGTCGATCCGGCAGCGCTTTCTGTTCTCAACCACGAGAGAGACAGACAGACAGACAGAGACAGAGAGAGAGCGTCAAATTTACACATGTGCTATAATATACATAGATACCAGGTGCTATTACATGAACAGAAGATAATCAGAGTCGGCTTTTGCATGTCGAACATTTTCTCGGAAGCTCAAGTTCGCAACAGCTGTGCGTGGTGATGCTATCGATCGTTATCATAGATTGTGAACGCTTCTAAAAGGCATGCATCCACCTTCGCCTATTACGGGGGACCATAGTAAATGGGACCTACGATACACACAAAAAACTACCACGTTTTTACCTATTTTTGCCAGCCAACAATATTTGGTCCTATTTACTATGGTCGCCCGTACTGGCTGAACACGAAACATCAAAACCAATCACAACAATGCCCGATTTGGGCGCATCCCAAAGCGTACGACACGAAACAGCGACGTCCCCCCCTATCTCCCTGGGTCCACCCGCTCTTCCCCTCCCCTCCCCTCCCTCTGCAGCAACACACATATATACACGATACATGCGTACACGTGACCGGAGACCCTCGGGGGTCGTACGTATGCCGGCGGCTCATGTTTTACCCTTTTCTCACACAAACACACCTTCCCCCACATCCCTCATCCCCCAACCCCCCCTCTCCACAGACAGCGAAGAAGAGATCCCTAGCTAATGAGACAGGCGGTGGCCACAAAAGGCTGAACAGGAAGGAGATAAGGTCGTGGACATTTTTTTATGGTGCAACACATGAGAAAGATGTATTGAGCGCCCAAATGCTGGAGGTGTCTGTGATAGGCGTAGGAGCGGTGCTCCGTCTCGAAAGGGACGCATGGTCAATGGGCCAATGACTAAAGCAAGCAACATATGAGTACGCCCCCCCCCCCCCCCCCCCACAAGCAGCACCTGCACAGCGTAAAAGTTCTTGGAGCCTTCCTCCAGCAGGGCTCGCGTAAATATGTCTGCCTCGTTCGGGCTCCACGGCCGCGACAGGTTCAGGTCCGGATCCAGCTTGTCCCTGCTCCTGGTCCCCGGCAGTCGGCTCGAAACGCCTCCTTCAACTTGCCGCTTCAGCCCCGCCTCCCCTCCGGCGAGCGACTTGAACGGGCGGTACCAGAACCCGTCTTTCGCGGCACGATTAGCACCACGACGACCGCCACCACCACCACTACCGCCAACACCAACACCATTCACGCCACCACCACTACCACCACCGCTACCACCACCACTACCATCACCACCACCACCACCACCACCACCACCACCACCACCACCGTTTCCATGAGAAACAGAACCCCCTCCCCAAGTTATCGCGCTCCTTGTCGTTGTCGCGGCACCTAGTGAAACCGCGGTTGTTCGGGCGCCCCCCCCCCTTTCCCCGCCCCCGTCCCCCCGACCGCTGCCGCCTCCGCTACCGCCGCTTTCGTCGCGGGGGCGGTGTCGTGCCTAGCACATGTCTCCTTCGCCACGGCAGCCCGCGCCATCGCCGTCTCCCTCGTCGCCACCGCCGCCCCGGGGTAGCGGGCCCTCCAGAAACGGCTGAGGCTTCTAAGCAATCTGCGGGCTTCCCTCAGGTCACCCCTGCAGCGGAAAATAATTTCCAGGCACTGCGAGTCGTGAGGGACGGGAGAGGGAGAGGGAGAAGAAAGGCACACAAAAAACCCCGGACGTTTCGGTGATCAATAATAGCTCAAGGAAACATGATCGCCATGCACGAGACGTGATGTGCTTTTCGTGATGACACAACGAAACACAAGTCACCTCCCAATAACGCCCCCCCCCCCCCCTTCTATTTACCTGGTGTATATATATATATAGGTTGGGTTGGCGTCGGCTGGCGACGACGCTGTAAAACACGCCTCTCATTGCGTGAGCTAGACAGCGAAGGCACCGTTTTCTTTGTTTTTTTTTTTTTTTGGCGGCTACCACGGCTGGCGGTCTAGTTCGATCATATTTGTGTGGGGAGAACCTTTACTCCGCACAAGGGGGATGATCGTATCACGTAGAGTGAATATGGGGAGGCACCCACGAGGCAGTTACATCGTAACCGCATTGCTGTCTCTGAAAGTGGCCACACCAGAAATTAAATCAATTCATTGATGCTGTCATCCATACGCAAGAAACTCCGCCTCTAAAGCGGCTCTTAGTAGGATGCAGCTCACCCTTCATGCGACTCGCTCAACACCTCACGGCACTTCACGCTTGGTGCAAGCAATGTCTGCCTGGTCGGTGAAAACCCGGCGCGCTCCGTCCCGGCACTGTAGGGATGCGATGGTCTATGGTCATATGACTACGGCCATCCACGATAATGAGTACACCCCCCCCCCCCCCCCCAATGCTGGCGTCCATAGTCATACGACTACGGCCATGCATGATATCGAGCACCCCCCCCCCCCGCGCGCCACAACATCACCACGACTTTCGATTTTCCCTACAGCAGATAATGGTACCGGCTGCGAGTATTCCAAATGGTTTATTCACCGAAACGTGGCTACCGTAGTCACTTTCAAGAGGGATGTCACCATAGCTCCCACCCTTAACCACTGCCCACAACACATCCGCCGTTCACACCACCACCACCACCACCACCACCACCACCACCACCACCACCACCCACGCCTACGCCGCCACCGTCGCAGCTGCCGCGTCCCCACTATTGATAGCACCACGCAGCTCCCTCCGCACCTTGTCTTGGCTCACCACCCCCGCGAACTCCTTGATGAGCTCGGTGGTGTCCGGAACGAGGCCGCCCCCTCCCCTCGAGTGCGACACGATGTTCGACGGCGACACCATGTTCGACGACAACGATGGCGACGACGACGCTGACGGCAACGGCGGAGAAGAAGACCGTGACACGATGTTCGGGTCCCAGATCTGATCGAACAGGACATCCTCCGGAGGGACGTACTCTTCCGTAGAGACAGGGGTCCATAGGTGGCATCGGTCCACCTGCGCCCCGAGTGCGAGCACGTGCACGCCGGAGTGCGTGTGGTTGTTCCTTCACACGCGATTATTCTTGAGACGCTCATTTCAGATCTAATCGGCTTTTTCAATGAGTTAGTTTTCTTAGATGGGTGGATCAGTTTTTTTCCCCGTTTTTAAGCTTCATTTGCTATAGAGATGTACACACGAAGTATGTACGTAGGTCGCTCAGTTACTTTTTGTTTTTGAGGCATTATATTTTCAGATTTCCGTTTTTTATAGGTGTTTGTTTCTTCGAGTCTTTCGTTTTTGAAGAGTTCAAATTTCCAGGCTCTTCGGTTCTTAGTTTTGTTTTGTGTTAGAGGGTCTTCCATGTTTGATCAAGTTCTCAGGTTTTCACGTTGTGACTTTTTCAATTTTTCCGATGTGCCTGTTTTGATGTTTTGATATTTCTTAGGTTTTCAAGTTTTGCGGCATGTTCGACAAAGTTATATTGCAGGGGGGATTTGCAGAGAGCTCCAAGAGAGAAGGGGGTGGTGATTGCCTCCGTGAGGCCTACACCTCTTCCGTCGGTCCGTTTAGTTGCACTTGGTTGGGTTGGGTTGGGTTTGATTTCATTTTAATTTGTTCTAATATGTTATATTCGGTTCTGTTAAGTCCGATCATGTCTTGCTCTGTTGTGTCCTTACTGCGCCTGGACGTGCCAAGCAACGCCAAGCCAAGCCAAGCCAAGCCAAGCCAAAACCAAGCCAAGCCGAAGCCAAGCCGAAGCCAAGACAAGCCAACGCAACATAGGAAAACCTCACTCCGAGCTAGGCAAAGCCAAGCCGACTTCAACCCAAGGCCAAGCCAAGCCAGGCCAAGCGAAAGCGCGCACGGTCAGGGCAGTGAAAGGGGTGGGGGGGCCAGGGGGCAACCTCGTGACAGACAAGGCTAAGGGGTTCCTCTCCCACTCTACCGCTACCGCATATTTACTACGCTCTCACCTGGTGCGCAATTCCGACTAACGATACTTTTTTCGGGTACTCCTTCATCATAGGCGGTTTGCGCTGGTGAGAATATGGGGTTTCCAATAACCAGCCGCGACGACCAAAATACATCAAACAGGCGACGGGGGGAAGGGGAAGCAAGGAGGAGAGGATAAACCGGGCCTGGGTCAGCGGTTGTCGCGCAAATGTAAAAGACGGCGGCGGTGGCGGCGGCGGCGGCTTCCGTTCCATCGGACATCAAAGCGTGCTCGAACGATACAACCAACAGAAGCAAAGATAATAAATGACGGTGATGTCCGCTGACGGTCTACAATAGTCTTACCCGTCAGGGTCTTTTTCGGCTCGATGTAACGTTGACAGTGTTATTATTACCAGGGGTAGTGTGGGGAGTTCCTTGATTCCTTGATAGCTGTCCGTCAAGGGGCAAAGTTACAACCCCCGTTCGGGCATCAGTTGACTAGACCATACGCACGACAAATGACGGGGCAGCAATAGGAAAAGCGTGAAGAGGAATGACCAACGCCTACAAAACCCAACAGCAAAAGGCACACACAAAACACACAGCAGTACCCCCCACGGGCAAAATAAAGCACCTGCTACCAAAAACTACAAAAATATAGCGCACGTCAACACCAGTGACTATTTGGGGTGAGCCGCGACTAAACAAAAATATTAAAAAAAAAAAAAAAGTGATGGAAACATACAATAGACTACACACGTTGACTGTACGTATAATATGCGTATAAGGATACGTGCAAAGTTTGCGACATAACCTTGTGCTTGTTATATACACAAGCTTCACAAGCACAAAAAAAAAAAAAAAAAAAAAAAAAAAAAAAGCGTGATCGCAAGCAAAGGGGGAGCAGTAACAGCAGCAGCTCGGAGCCCAACCCACCCTCGACTGTTCTGTCCAGCGCCTCCTCCTCCTGTTCCCTCCGCCCCCACCGCCCTTCGTCCCACCACCCCCCCGGTGCTCCTCCTTCCCGTTGGTCGCGGCTTTACAATCGCCGCCGCCCACGCCTTTTCCAAAAGATCGCGGTACTTCTCTTCACGCTCCACCATGTGAACCACCACCTTCTCGCGAGCGCGTGCACACAGGGGGATGGGGGGGGGGGGGGGGGGTAGGGCAGGGGGTTGTTTGTCGTTGTTCCGCTCCATCAGCGTCTTCTCAAAAACCCTTACCCTTGAAAGCAAAGTAAACGACACGTGACTTGACAGCCGAGAAAATCTAAGGTACCGCCGAGACAAAACGGTAAGCAGGCAGTAGTGGCCAGAGCAGCGTTGCCGCGGGGTCACACCTGCTCCCTTGCTTGCGTTCAAGCGCACGCGTAGAAAAAAAAAAGGAAACGCGCAACAAAAAAAAACACGAAAACACAAGTGCTATTCGCACAAAAAACGGAACTACTAGCGCCAAAAAAAACACTAGCCTATAATACCCTCCTATTTACCCTCCCCCGCGCCCACTGCTCGTCTTGGAATGCTCAGAGCAAGGCATTCTAGGTGATAAGTAGGCACAGCATGCCTCCCCCCCTCTACCCCTTCTATGCCCCCTCTCCCCTCCTAGCGCCAGGCGTAGCAAAACGCCTCAAGCAGGGCGCATGGCTGGAGAGGATACCTGTGCCACAACAGCTTGCGGACAACGTCACCGACCTTGGTGCATACCCCCCATTGCTTCTATATGCAACGCCAACATACGTATGCGCTTCACGAGAGAGGACATCACTATTAATACTCGAAAAGGAAAACGCGCGATCGAGGTCAACATGGAGCAGCTCGCTAAGCTTGCGTGTATGGCACCTACCAACTATGCCGAATTCATAGCTGACGGGATGTTTATGCTTGTGCTACGCGCACTGTTATCTAACGAGAGAGGAGGGCCAGGAGCAGTGGGGGAGGGTGGGAGAAGGGGGGGGGGGGGTGGGGGGACTGCCGACCTGTCTGAAGCTGTCGTAGTAGTCCACGCGGCACTTAGCTCCGTTTTTCCCCCTCACAACCCCCATCGGCATGAAGTAGGCATCGTTCACACGCGGTCCGTGCACCCTCGTCCAGCCGAACTTTTCCTCCAGCGCGGGCCAGATAACCTGCTCAAAAAAGGACATACATGTAAAACGGAAATAGGGCGGTTAGACTGTCTAGGTTTATAGAGAGGATTTAGAAGCGCGGGCCTGGGGGAGGGGGGGGGGGCTGGTACAGAGCAGGGTAGAGAGTTTAGGGATCCACCCATCCACGCACCGACTGCTTGCCCCAAAAAGTGTTGGCGAGGCACGCAGATGCTTCCGCCTCTTAACCAACTGTACGAGCGAAGGCGCTCAGTCGAGAATCCAGACACGCCTGTTGTCAGGTGTACGCCTGCGGCAAGAAATTTCTACCACGATCGCATCGCAGGGAGCACGATTGTTTCGCCACGACCCGGCGAACGCCTCTCGCATCAGGAACACCTCCCAGTAGGCCAAAAACGCAACGCTCTTCCTTCATTTCTTCTTTCTGTCAACCCGCCCGCTCAAACACCTGTCCCCCAACCCGCACCCAATCGAAGCACAGATAGATAAAACCGCTCAAGCCCACCCAACGCGCGACTGACTTTGCTTTCCAACTCAAACAAGCGACAGGACGACCGTACAGCCCCCCTCCCCTCATTCCCTCTGCCTCCTCCGCCGCTCACATCCTCGTATGCGCGCTTGTACTCCCTGACAGTCTCGTCCGCAAACAAGCCGAGTCCTCCCACCGGCCGCTCGGGGGGCGGGTCGGGGACGAACGTCGGCGGCGGGGCGCGAACCTTGCGACGAAAATCCCCGACATAGGCGGCAACCTCCTCCGCATCGTTGCCGCCGCCGCTGCCTCCCGCCGTTCGCCCCTCCGCCGGCAGCGCCGTCCTCACGACGGACCCCGCTGACGCCGCCATCGTCGCGGTCCTGCTTGTTGTTCCTTGGCCCGTCCCTACCGAAGAGCTCCTACCCCAGCTGCTGCTGCTGCTACTGCCGTTGCTGCTGCTGCTGCTGTTGCTGTTGCTGCTGCTCGGGCGGGAGACGGTCCCGCCACCGCCACCGGCATCAGCACTGGCGCCGGTTCCCACGTCTACACCAACGCCCACGCCGACAGCGGCACCCCTGGGCCTCCTCCTCCCGCCCCCTCTATCCGATACTTCAGGGTCAGCCTTGGAGGCCCACGGAAGCCTCGACGCAGCCGCACTGCCGACAACCGCGGTGCCGAGACGCGCAACGCAACGCTCCGCCCCTCTCGCGGACGACGTCGGCGCAGACACCGACGCCGCGCCGCCCCTGGCATCTCTATCGGAAGCTCTCGCGTTCGCGTTCGCGCCCCTAGGAACGACGGATCCTCGCGGTGATATCTCCACTGACGCCGCAGCGGAGGCAGCGGCGGCAGCGGCGGCAGCAGGGGTAACAATAATCACGTGAGTCGCGCCGTCGCGAGTTGCCCCTTTCCCAGGGGCAGCGGCGCCCGCTTTCCCGCTCCTCCCGGGCAACGTCTGCCGCCCGGGAACCTCCTCGAGCCGCGTAGGCTTCTTGATCACGCGGCCCAGCCTAGTGGACGGCGTGGCGGAGGCACAGTCTACGCTCGTAGGCGACGATGACGACGACGACGATGGGTACAGCGACAGCGGCAACGAAGGCCGCTGGGAGGTTACAGGGTTGACAAAGGAAGAGCAGAGGTCAATCGAGGACACCTGCCGAGGTCTCGTAGCAGTTCTGGAGGCAGCAGCAGCGGCAGCGGCAGCGGCAGCGGCAGCGGCGGCGGCGGCGGCAGCGGCGTCGGCGGCGGCCGCTGCGGTGGCCGCGGCGATGGCAGAGCTCCGCATCCCGCCCCGAATTCTCACTGGCCGCCTTGAGACCGGAGCTTCCCCAGCGCCCGAACCAGCGGGCATCTTTGACGACGATGAATAAGAAGGGCGACGTTGCTCCCCGCTGCCACCGCCGCTGCTGGGATTGCTGCTACGGCTGCCAAGGCTAGGAGCGGCGTCACCAGTTGGCCGCACCGTGGCGGGATCCCTCCTGCGCCCCGGCGACTGCACAGCATCATACAATCAGCACGTACATAAACAAACCAACCAGACAGTAAAAGGGCGGGGATTGGGGTGGGAAGGGATGGGGGGGGGGGGGGGAAGCACGACGACGGGAACACAGGTTCTCGGCCACGGGCAAAAGACCTACGCCCTAAAATATCGTTATCGTTTCTGCGGCTCGAAGATGGCGACGACTAACTCGCGGAGGGGACGTTCGTGCCGTCGCGCTGAGATATATAGCTGCTGTTTTCGCACGGAAAGAAATACGGGGCCGCCACTCATTCGGTGTCTCAAGCCGTTGTCATACCCCACCCGCCAGTCACGCTTCCGACGCAGGGAAAATCGCTGGGCATTCGAAGCGAAGCCTTTGCGTTGCTGCTTCATCACTAGAGTGGATGATGCGCCCGTTCGTCCGTTGTGAGGTGGTTCTGTTTCAGAAAATATCGGCTTTATGTCAACAGCAGGTTCGAGATCCTGTACGGCCACCCGCCACCGAGAGTCCAGGCCCTACCGTAAAATCGGAACTGTTCGCCAGAGGAGGCGCGCCAGTGTTACGAGTACGACCCAGACGACGTGTCGGGGATGACACCAACTATCCAGCTTCGGCCCATGCCGCGGTGGTGCGCGCCTGTGGCCAAGACAGATTATTAAACTCTTACACGCTCATGCATTGTTTCAGTTTCAGTCTAAAAGTAGTCTACAATTTTGCAGTATGCTGGCTGTACCTGTTACCAGTTAACACTGCCAGTAAAATAGTAGGGGGTCGATTCAATCTAACGACATCACCTCCGATACGAAACTACACTACTGCTGCTGCAGCTGCTGTAGGTAGACCTATACTGCAGCTATTAAATAGGCACTGCCACAGGTCGTGTCTGCTGTCCCGCCTGCGTGTGCGCGGTCCCTCGCCGTGAAATTCGTACAGCAGTAGTAAAGACGGACTGCTAGGGCTGCATGGGCAACAGACGCTCGTCGCACAAGACCAGAACACAGAAAACCAGCACCATCATTCCATCGTCCCCTCTGGCACAAACTATATACCGGGTCATCAAACGAGCAAACAGGCAGGGGGCATAAAGTAAAACGCACCCGCCTACGGTGACAGCTGTCTCTACCAAAATACTTCACGTACAAGGAAGCCGGTGTATTGGCCACCAGGTACTTGGTATGGATTAATAGTGGACAACGAAAACATTTTTGCCCAGCACAGCAGCCACTGAATGAAAGATTGCGCTGTCATCAAGCGTGCAGTGCACAGCTGCAGCTTACACATGATGGAGAAAAGTTGACGCGGTTTGTCCTCCTGTCTCTTACGGCATGCCTCTCACATCTATCCGCCGTCTTTCAAATGAGACCAAAGCCCCACCCCGCTCTTGAAAGACACGTCAATAGATCAAATGAGCAGGCACCTCAATCCATGCACGAACTCGATGAGCGAGAACTCCGAAGGCACTTTTCCTCTTCTCTGTGCGCAGGAACGACACACGAGGCAGCAGTACTCGTATATATACCAATGCATTTAGCAGCAGCAGCAGCAGCCGGAAGCAGGGAGCGCTCGCAAAGAGAGGCCGGTTCAGTTGCCTATTCGAGTATACCAGGTATACGATGAGACAAGAAGGGTGGGGAACTCGCTCAGGACAAACACATGCCACTACTACAGTATCATACCTCCCTCCGGCTCGGCACCGCTGCCCCCGTCAGTCTCTGGCGCGCAGACCCAGAGGGCGGTGTCCTCACCAATACCGCTCGCGCGGCCGCCGCCACGGCATCGACATTGGGCGCCATCCCGAAGCTCGTAGTCCCAGGGTAACCCGGCACCTGCTGGAGGAGCTCGATCACCGCCGAGATACCCTCTAATCGGTCGAGTCGCTCGTCGCCGGCGCTGCCGTCGGCAGGCAGATTGCGCCGCATGGCCTCCTCCAGCGCCTCGCTGGCCGCGCCGGGTGGTGGAGGGAAGAACACGGGGAACGCCAGTGTTTCGGCCTCTGCTGTTGATATCGGTGGCGGCCGCGGCGGCGGCGATGGTGCCGCCGCCGTCGCCACCGCCACCGCTGCTGCCGCCGCCGCCGCCTCCTTCTCCTCCACGACGACCGGCAATGGCATCACCAAGTCTCGCCGGCTCCGACCCCGGCTGCGTTCGCCGCCGTTGGTTCCCCTGCTGCTGATGTTGTTGTTGCCGCTGTTGCTGCTGCTGCTGTTGTTGCCGATGCTGATCGTGGGGGCGGTAAGGTGGATGCTCAAGCTGTCGTTCGTGCTGTTGCTGCTGCTGTTGCTGCTGCTGCTGGCGGCAGCGGCGGCGGCAACACCATCGGCGCCTTCATCGGAGATATGGTCTGCGGCAGCAGCAGCACCACCAGTAGTAGTAGCACCTGCCGGCGCCGCCGCCGCTGCTGCTTCTGGCTGCGGCTGCAACTCGTAGCGCCAGGCCCCGGCCTTTAGCTGCGGCCAGACCAGGCTCCAGAACTGCTTGTCGACGTTGGCGGCGGGGGCCGCCATGCTTGAATTGGCCCTCTCGGGTGCCAAGCTTCTGTCTTCGCGAGGGATGTTGTTTTTCTGGTTCTACGACTCGTATGTCAGGAGTCTTCGCTTCTCTCTTGTCCTTCTTGCTCTAGCTTTTCTGTAAAGCCTGCTGGGGAGGAGACAGACACACGGCACGGGATCAGCCCTGGTAGCAACACTGGAATCGGATCCGTCGGCGGCTTCACGGGCATCGAGAAGCGAACAACGCAGTCGGCGGCTTAGTGGACGTGAGCCGCGACCATTTCCACCGCGATCTGACTGCGAGACGCAACTCTTTCTTTTATGTTTTTACGAAATATTTCGGGGCACAAGCAGAACTTCGCTGCGGTTTGGAGTTGGTTTGGAACGCCGGCACAAGGCCTTTACCTCCAAACGACGAGGACAGAGCGCGATTCGCACCGAAAAACGGACCTGTCCATCGGCTCGCTGAGAGCGTACACAAACAGTTGGGCCGCGCGAAACCTGGAGTACTTTCCGGACTTCCGGTCACTGATTGCTCGTACCGGCGCCGGGAGCAGCAACCCGCCCTAATAAAATCGAGTCCGAAACATCTGAGCAGGCAATACATACTTGACAACCGTTACGGCCGGACGCCCGGGGCCGCGCAACACCAATACTCACGTTCAACACGCGCGAGTTGGACGTTGCGGGGACTCTATCGTTCGGTTGGTGGAATAACGGCGATGACGCCGACCGGAGTGTGTGGGGCTTCTTCGGCTTCGCGCGGTAAGCGCTGCCGGGAGGAACAGGATAAAGAACGCCTCCTCCTAGGGTTTCAAAACGTGGTCTTTGCATCATGGTCCATCATCCGAAAACGGTAAAAATACATTAATTCGCTCAATGTGAGGCAACAAGCAAACATCGCGAAAAGTCCTATACATCATTGAGTATGTATATAGTACGTTACCCCGTGTTTGAAACGACGAGAACCCTCCCTCGAGAGGGTTGGTCGTGTCCTCGTGAATGGCGTTCATGAAGCTTGAGCATTTGCACTCGGAATCTACGTAACTTCTCCAAGTCCAACACCTATAAATTGAGACTGGAACCATCATCATCGATCGTACAGTCGTATGTATATCTGTACCTCCTCTCGGTTCTAATAATTTTTTCAGTCTTCACTGTTTTCGGTATCAATTTGAGGAAGAAGAGTCGTCATAACTTTCGGATCCAGTCTGAAAGTAAGTGATTGCTTGGATCGAAATCGGCTTCTTCGTCGCATGACCTGTACGAAATAGATCCACGCGATAGATTTCGTACGGTGGCTCGGCAACCCCATTCTGTCGGGCGGGGTATAGAAAGTCTTCGCCATGCCGCCCTGTTTGTTATTCTTGTTTTTTCACTTTTTTTTCTACAGTTTCAAGAAGAGCGTCATCGCTTCGACAAAGCAAAACCAAACAAACACAAACAAATACGGTACCAGGTATAAAAAAATAAAATGAGAGTACCCTTGGGTGAGCCGGCAGTCCAATCGGCGCGGGCGCCCCCTGCTGCTGTGGGCGGGTGGGTGGGCAACCATAACAATACAACGTTTTTCGTGAGTGCCAGACCTACAGAACGCGATTGCTGTGGCGTGTTTTGAGGACGCGACGCGCGTCCTTCTACGTGCTCGTATACCCATCTAAGTACTGATAGATTATTATCATCTCTATCTGATGACGAGCATGATGCCGACACATCGTCACGGCCGCCGGCGCAGTCGAGAAACTATACATTAATAAATAAATACGAGATCGCGCGTTCAGAAATATACCGCGGGCACGCACCGACACACCACAGGACAAAGCAAGTCGACGAGTAAAATATTAGGAGTGCTGTATCCAGTTAGCTCGTTTTCAACCCAAGGGTGGGCTATGCGAGGGAGGACGTGCGGCATTAGGTCAGAGAAAACATTAGGCGGCCCAAGAGGCGGCCGCGAAATGAAAATCGGCACGATTGCGCACTGCACCCATCCATTCGGTACCGGTGTGTGCCGGCGCCGGATGCAGAGAAATTCGATCGATCACTGAGATCTAAGCGACAAACGACCGCCCGGAAGGGGACGGTTGTCTTCACAATAAGCGCAGGATATCTCGGCGGTGTTCGGTGTACATCCTGGTCTTAGGCACGGCGGCCCGCGCGGGCTGCACAGACAACGGGCATCGAACACTGCGGAGGGCTGAGAGCCACAGCAGGAGTGCCCCTGTTTTGTCACCGTCCCCTCCCCCTTGTATCCGAGGTTTGGAACTCCCACGAAGCAAAAAAATATATATATTGCACTTGTATATAGCACCAACATGGGATTCCCATTGTTGGGTATACTGTATAGCAAAGCACACATGACACGAAGTAGAAAATAGACCGCTGTACAAGCAGTGCTCGTATCGTACGAAACTTCCCGTCGCGATCCCAACCCCCTCGGAGGGGTGACATGGAGCTGTGTCAAGCCGACGTCGCTACCGGCCAGGGAACCCCTGCGCCCCCGGCAGTGGGCGACGGAAAACGAAGAAGGAGACCGACAACTTTTGCGGGTTTCTTGACGAGCGATCGGCAGCTCGACAACCTCATAACAGATAGACAGGCCCAACCAGAAGAAGAAGAGCTACGGGGAGAGGAAGCTGAAGGTGCCGGCACCGGTCAGGAACATGAAGATGACCAAGAAGCAAACTCTTCCGCTGCCACCGTTCCAGGGCTAGAAGTGGCAACCGCATCGCACCTGGTGCATGCTGCGCCGGAACCGCCGGCAAAGCGGCGCAAGTCTGGTGTCTCTGCGAAGGGACAGAACGGGCCTCCACCTCAACCATCCAGGCCGACAAACACCGCTGCGTATCCGATCGTGAAGAAGGTGGTGGGCGTGCAGAATGCGACGCGAAAGGCCTTGGAGTGGCTCCAATACGGTGACCTGTCTCTGTTGGACCTGGCGCAGAGCCTCCCCAAGCTGTCCAAGGCCCGCGTAGAGATTGTAATGGAGGCATTGCGAGCCGCAGGGCTCGTCACGCTCGTGAGGAAGCACGCCCCCGATGCGTTGGTGAGAGATGCATAGTTATGATGGAAAAAGAAGAGAGTGGACTAATATGTACTGCTGTGTCTGTTTGACAGGTGGGTGGTAGGCGGCACAGGTATTGATTGCACCGCCCTTGTTGTGATTAGTTTTTAGGATGCCGAGCAGCTAGAACTGCTGTTCGATGACAGGCACAGGGGACAGGTAGCACCTCTACTACAAAACGATTTTGACCCGATCGCATTTCTAGATAACTGAACTTGGCAAATCGAAACAATCGTCCTGTGCGGAAAAATCAGATTTATTACCCGTGCTGAGATTCGAGCAAACGCCAAGACCAACTGCTTTTGTTGTGGTCTGGCGCCGCGAAGAGACGCGCTGGGTGCGCTGCCCTGCGCGCTGCCCTGCGCGTAGGACCCAAGCGTCCGAGCCAAGGCTGACTGCCTATGGTCTGGCGGCGGAGACACGTGGCGCGTGCGCTAGAGTCAAGCTGTCTTGGTATTTTGTTTTTCAAAATGTGTCTGCCTGCTGCTGTACAGCAGTGTAGTCTACGAGTACGTATCCATGGAGAAGTGCGCGCCGAGTGCGCTTGTCTTGGTCTCTAGGCCCAAGCCCGCGCCAACCGACTGTAGTCTGGCCACGGAGGGACGCGCCGGCTGCCGACCGCGCGTCGGGCGCGAAGCAACGTCGCTATACAGCTTTGGTACCACCATCCAACTCATCGATCGTTCTGCTGCTGTTTGCTGTCGTGGATAACATCTTGAATTTAGGGAGCATGCCATTTTTCGATTTGAAAATCTGATGACCCAAGTCGTCGGATTTCGGGCCAAAATCTGACGACTTGGGTCATCGGATTCTCAAATCGAAAAAATTCTGGTCGGATTTTGCATAATTGGACTGCATCACATTCGTTTTTGAGATGGAAAAATATGAATCTGAAGCTCGAGATTGAACCGCATAGGAAACAGCCTATAATGATGTAATGATCGTACGAGGTACGAGGATTGTACCGATCACATTTTTTGACAAGTGGCCAAAATCGGGCGTACCCGATGACTTTGTGGCCAAAATCGGGTACCTTTCTATTTCAGTGACCGCGACGGCCCCAGGACGCCATTTTACTCGCCAACGCCGGCCATCACCCGATTCTGGCCACATTTGCGCCAGGTATACCCGATTTTGGCTACTTACCCCACATTAGACATATATAAAACTCAAGAGAGGGCGATATTTCGAATCTTTACGTCAAATTCAATATCGCGATTTCCGTGTTGGCAAATCCCTCGATATAAAACTCAATATCGCCTTTTTTGCCAGAAGCACCTGAGATATAAAACTCGGGTGTATTATGAAGAGTCTGATTAATTAGGTGACAGTCCACGTCATCCTCCAGCAAGTCAAGCACGTATGTACATCACATGGGCTAGAGGACGTGGCTGCTGCTGCTGCTGCTGCTGTGGTAGGTAGAGTTCACACCAGAACCCATGTTACGGCGATGGCGCCGACATGAAGTGGCCGCCAAGCGGCTCCTCCTCCTGTCCGGGCATCCGGCGCGCCGACCGCTACCCGCTTGTTGCCGGATAGGGTGGGTGGCACGGCTTGTTGGGGGCATGGATTTGGGGCGACTCCATCGTCGAGACGCCTAGCCGGAACACTGGATTCTGGACTGGTGTCGCTAAACCCGGGCATCCCGGGCATCCGCCCGTCCCCGACCACGGGAGAACCTGTCTGCCCTATGCATTCAACCAAGTCGTCGCGTCCACCGCCGCTGTTGTTGCTCATGGCGGCGTCGTGATGATCGGATGACCGAGTACAGGAGACAGGCTATGTCTGAGGTGTGTCCAATCTTGTCTACAAAATTCGGCTCTACCAACAAAAAAGAGAACACAAATATATGCTTGGGGTAAAAATACCCCAAGCATATATTTGTGTGTTGCGGACCACGTATAGCGAAAATATCGCCTACACCCGACGTCCGTATAAAACTCGTCAGGCACATAATTTGGCTCTAAAGGTCAAATATCGCGATATTCTCGAGTTTTATATGTGTCTATTAGGTACCCGACTATTGTACCCACCTACCCGAAAATGGCCAGACTATTCGACCACAACGACCAACCACCACCTCGGGGTTCATGCCTCTCGTCCCGACAAAGACGGGCAAGAACCATCTGCGCGATGCCCGTAATTAGGTTCATTCCAGACTAGTTCATTCGCTCTGTCTCCGCTGCAGTGCTGAACGAACCACACGTAAACCACCGCTCTCCCTCCTTCTCACCTCTCTGAGACCAAAGTTAGCACAGCCCTCTCTCTCCCCTTCTCCCGAACTAAAAGCAACTTAAGCACAGCAGTAGTAGTGACAGATCATGAGCGACGCTACCAACTCGTGACAAATAAAGTGTTATCCAGACACAGAGTGGGCATTGCTATGCAACATCTCTTCTTATTTCTGGCCACGCTGAAATTCTTAGCTAAGGCCGGGTGTGTCCTACCCTCTTTTCAGTACAAATAAATGTAGTTTTCTTATTTTCGTCCAGCCCTCGAGCCTGAAATTCTAAATGGTCAAATTCGTACGGGTAAGTGCTGTCGCGTACGTTCGTTGGTCATCATGCATATTTTTGACACGCACGCACCGGGTTTCGTTCGGCGCTTTGGGCGGTATCATGGTATACGACGTATCTGGCAATGAATCATTCGCATTCGACTAAAATGTGTCGTACTCGTATCGTACGTGGTCGAGTGAATTATTGTGGCGACACGATACGGTCATCATGAGATTGATGACGCCTCGAAAAACCAATACGAAGAATATTTCCCGCAAAGCAACAGGTGCTGAAATGTTGGACGATACGGACGAACTACTCGTTCGTACGAGGGGTATGAGTATTCAGTAAATTTGTCAGGAAGTTAATGTTGCGTATCGTCAAATATTTTGCAGTGTATCCAGCAGAGTTGCGGTGAAAACGAGGTCGGCTCGTATAGGCGCAACTCCAAAGGTCGTGCGAGTTCCACTACACACCCAGTACCAGTCATTTGGGGTCTCGATACTCCGGGTGCTGGCAGATACTATTAATAAATATAGCTTCCAACTTCAAGTACACCAGGTGACAACTCTGCTGGTAACACTGCTGTATTTGTCACGAAGTTGGTGGCGTCGCCCATAATCCGTCACTACTATTAATACTGCTGCGCTTAGGTTGCTTTTGGTTGGGGACGAGGGGAGAGAGAGGGCTGTGCTAACTTTGGTCTCGGAGAGGAGAGGAGGGAGGGAGAGCAGTGGTTTGTGTGTGGTTCGTTCAGCACTACAGCAGAGACAGCGAATGAAGTAGTCTAGAATGAACCTAATCATGGACATCACGCAGATGGTTCTTGCCCGTCTTCGTCGGGACGAGAGGCGTGAACCCCGAGGTGGTGTTTAGTCGTTTTGGTCGAATAGTCTGGCCATTTTCGGGTAGGTGGGTACAATAATCGGGTACCTCTTGGGGGGTAAGAAGCCAAAATCGGTATACCCGGCGCAAATATGGCCGGCGTTGGCCAATGAGATGGCGTCCTGGCACCGTCGCGATCACTGAAATAGGAAGGTACCCGATTTTGTCCACAAAGTCATCGGGTATACCCATTTTGGCCACTTGCCTATTTCTTTAATAATATTATGAAATACGTACTGGTATGTGAGTTCGACTGATTGAATGGTTGATACTCAACTTTGATAGCTGCGTAATACGTCTCCTCTATACCCCATTTTCACAGAATTTTACACGTTGTATGATCAGCCGTTCGCGCTTGTTCTGTATGTAATTCTTTGTTAAGGATATGGGCCAGTGACTCCCCTTGATGCTACCCGGGTCAACAGGACAAATTACATCATCATTCTGCGCACTGATACTGCAGAACCCGAGTAAGGGAGAATCGAATAGTATGACGATGCAACATGTTGAATTGAAATCTTGTCATTCTACAAATATTGACTGGCTGCTGTTGAATTTTTGTACGGGATGATTCTAAATGTGAGTAATTTTTCCATCGTTAGCAAGCAAAGCCAATCATACCCCGTAAAAACACCACGACCAGCGAGCGCTGAGCGCAGCAATATAGCACCAGGCCCCAGGAATGAATACGAGGTATATGAAAACACTATATATGTACGCCTGGCTACGTGCACACCGTTTGGGTGGTAGCGGTACCTCATAAACGGTATTTTGAGTTTTTCGTGTTGTCTCTGTCCGCAGGGGTTGGGGGCACAGGTGCATGACCAACACTTCCTCTGTCGAAGATTCTGTCCTCCGGGGGGGCGGGGGGGGTGTACGCAAAACCAAAATCAACTGATACGCTGAGTGGGGGATGTTTAACATGTGTCCTCTCCCCCACGAACGCCTAGCGATTTCGGTGGAACTTGATAGCACTTATTCTCTGTCGGCCGTTCGCGGGCCGAATATCTCACCTCCGATAAAACCGGGACTCGGAAATGTGCAGATAGGCTGCGTTGTGCATGTCTGAACAGGTAATCCACCACTTTGATTTGTGTCAGTGGAAGCTTGTGGCGACATGTTGATACCATGTTTTCCGGCCCTCCAGGGACGGGGGGGGGGGGGGCGGGAGTACTTTTTTGTTGCTTGCCTTACGTAGCCATTTGACCATTGACCACGTACCCCTTTCGAGACGGAACACCGTCCCTACTCCTTGTATTGACCACGGTCACAATTTTTGGGGTATACACGATATTGCAAAGTTTATTATTCAAACTTTTACTTTCAACAAACAGCTGAAGATATTCTCGTACCGCCGCTGTGGGAAAAAGGGGAAAAAAATAATGTTTGTCCAAATCTTTTTTCGCGCGGCTGCACGCGACGCAAGTTGTTTTTCCTAGTTGTACGTTGACAACACGCCGATACAAAATCTGCTCATGCGACGATAAACCTTCGATCTCGACATAGAATCAACCCACGGCCAACCCGCTCGTTGTCGGGCAAGGCCAACGAATGTAAATGACGGCCTCAAGATATCAGGTGGATCCGAGGTTTAGGGGGCGAGAGCTTGCCGTTGGCATCCTACGTTCTTTCCCCCTACCTGGAAAAAAAAAACTATGTTTCCCATCGGAGAGGGGTCGAGAAATGTTGTTCTCTAAATTCTACACACCAGCTGCACCAGCGGCCATATTTTTTTTCTGTCAAACGTCAAACGCCTGGTCAGTGCACGGCACATACGTATCACCGGTCGTTGTGTGAACACTGAACGTACCAGGATGGGGTCGCCTAACGAGCGCGCCCCATACAGAGTTCATGACGCAGTCGTTTGTGTTGTCGATCGATGTCTGACGAAGACTCGGAATCTCACCACTTGGATTTAATCATTTCGCTGAGATGCCTAAAGGCCAGTTCTTATGCCGTCGGATTCACAGTCAGTTGAAAAACTCCTTTTTCAGCACGTTCGCATGAGCTTTTGCCCCGGAAATGTTCAAAATTGGTATTTCTCGCCTCGGAATGTGTCGGAGTTCTCTCAAAGCTCTATCTGGGGCTGTTCCCGTCTTCTCGAGGGGCCCGGTTGCAAGAAATCGCCGTCGGGGCACTTCTTTTATCCACATGAGGTGAATATGATTGCGATCGGGGTTCGGATCGAAAAAGACGTTTTTTTCGATCCGATCGGGCGTTTGGATCGTGTTTGACCCCCTTGGATAAAAAAGTGCAGGCGGCAATTTCCTGTATCTGGGTGCGTGCAGAAGCGGGAAACACCCTCCAGATAGATCTTGGAGAGAGATCCGAACACATTCTGAGACGAGAAAGACCAATTTCCAACATTCCGAGGCCCATGCGAACGTGCTGAAAGTTTTGTTTAAAATGACTGCAAATCCGAAGGCATAAGAAATGGCCATTTATTGTGCAATCAGATACATGGATCGAAAAAGCCGGTTTTCCAATCGAGGGAAAATCGGTATTTCTTATTCTGCTGTTGAAAAAGAGCCTTTTCGATCCCAATTTTTTCGATCGAGCGATTCGATTCACGCATCCCGTCGGAAAACTCGAGTCTTTCGACGGGATTCGTGGATCGGATTTCTCCATCCAAAAAGATTTTGAAGCCCTCTCCGCCCCTCTAAACACACGGTCATGCTACACACCAGCAGCCTAAGCACCTCTCCGATGTTGGGTTGGCTGCTCAACTATTGCTGCTGCTTACAGCACAGCACCTCCTGAAACCCGTGAGCAGGACCCGAAACAGTTTTCAGGATACATTCGCCTGCTATACTCTAAAGAGCACAAAAACTTGTACAGTATTTCGACCCGACTGACGATAGGGAAGGCATCCAGACATACATATCCTGTCGACTTCAAAGTAAATCGGAAACCGGCCTTGTCGATCCTTCCAATCCGACGGTATAAAAATTAGCCTTGGACCAATATTTGGCCCAAAATCTGCCCCATAATTATTCATTTCCGGTTTTTCTGAATTATGAAGCTTTTGTTTTGAAGAATCGCGCTCATAGCAAGCGGTACTGAAAATCTCTGGCGGGTATATTTGAAATTCAATCTCTCTATGGAACCTTGAACTTTACATTCCCATTGTCATCGGTCTAAGATCGAAGATATCGTCGAACTTCCCACGATGTACTTCCGAGATGTGCCAACTACTGCTGTGATACTTCGATGGCTCGTACTACGTGTTTTGTATGACTCCATGAAGGATGTATATCCCTTACTGAGGGGAACAAAATCAGACTGATGTGGAACCTCCAGGGAATGTGCATACAAGTATACACTTGAAGAAATACAAAAATTCCTCAGCTGTGAAATCGAAGTTTTCCTTAAAACTCATATTTCCACTGTAAATCTATATTGGTCTCCCCGACTTCGGAAAACAAATAACCCCCACCCCCCGATGCCATGGGGTATTTCGCAGAACCCGGATTTGATACATATATCCGACTCGATGCTACAAACGACTACTCGTACGAGTATTATACAACAATGACACAAAAGCAGCAGCACGTCTGATGCCCCCGTAAACATTATTATAGTCTTTAGAGTGTATGCGCATAATATTCTTGTTTATCAAGGATTTCCGTCGGAAAGGTAATCATAATTGAAAGCCTTTCGGTATGCATAATCGTAGACGAAAAATAGCTAAATATTGGATTCTTGTGTTTGAAAAAAACACTTGCAGCAGCAGCAGCACTTTTGCACCAGATTGACGAGCCGAACACAAAGAAGTCGTGCAAGCAGCAGTACCTACCTGCAGTTGCAAGCACTAACAGGCAAAAGTGCGATCTATCTTGCGCTCCTCGACACTCGCTGTGCAAGCAACGCCGCCCCAACGAGAAGATCGCCCTCCTTCTTCGTTGTGCTCTCCGCCCGAAAAGGGGTCGTAGCGGCGAAGATCAGGGGCGTGGCGGTATGGGTGCACATGCTTGCAGCAGCACCAGCAGCACCAGCAGCGCCTGCGACAGCGCTTGCAGCAGCGCTTGCTTGAGGCAGCTCTCTCGCTTCCAGCAGCGCTTGCTTGCAGCCGCGCTTGCTTGCAGCAGACCTTGCTTGTGTGCAGCAGCGCTCGCTTGCAGCAGCGCTTTTGTTTGCAGCAGCGCCTGCTCACCGCAGTGCTTGCTTTTTGCCGCAGTGCTTGCTTATATTGCCGCAGTGCTTCCAGCAACAACAGCACTTACTTGCAGCAGCAGCACCACCACCAGCACACTACATGCAGTAGTAGCAGTAGTCGGTGACGTACGGCAGCAGCATTCCTGCAGCTGCACCACTGCCTATCTGCTGCTGCAGCAGCAGGTAGCAAAGGCATGCCACATCATCAGCGGCAGCAATTCTTCTCGCAAAACTCCGCCGGAAGCAGACATGGTCCGAGGGTCCGAGGCCACTCTCGGGGCAAGCTTGGCAACCAAAGCGTCCGGAGAGTTTTCGGCCAACAGAATGCAGCGGTCGAATCTCTTCTGACACAAATATGGCTCTAGTGCAATATGCCATCCAAAAATGCATAACTTCGTCATTCCGGAGAGTTTTCGGCCAACAGAATGCAGCGGTCGAATCTCTTCTGACACAAATATGGCTCTAGTGCAATATGCCATCCAAAAATGCATACCTTCGTCATTAGAGTGTCTGCGCAAAAGAAAAAACATTACGAATTTTGCTCATCTATTCCCCCGTTACCGACGACTAATCAAATGTCCTAATCAAATTTTGCATAAATATGACAAAGTTACTCATTTTTGGACAGCATATTATACTAGAGCCATATCTGTGTGAGATGAGATTCGACCGCTGCATTCTGTTGGCCGAAAACTCTCCGGACGCTTTGGATTGGCCAAGCTTGCCCCGAGAGTTGCCTCGGACCCTCGGACCATGTCTGCTTCCGACTGAGTTTTGCGAGAAGAATTGCTGCCGCTGATGATGCTGCATGCCTTTGCTACCTGCTGCTGCAGCAGCAGATAGGCAGGTGCTGCTGCAGCTGCAGGAATGCTGCTGCCGTACGTCACCGACTACTGCTACTACTGCATGTAGTGTGCTGCTGCTGCAAGTAAGTGCTGTTGTTGCTGGAAGCACTGCGGCAATATAAGCAAGCACTGCGGTGAGCAGGCGCTGCGGCAAACGAAAGCACTGCTGCTGCACACAAGCAAGGTCTGCTGCAACCAAGCGCTGATGATAGCGAGAGAGCTGCCTCAAGAAAGCGCTGCTACAAGCGCTGTCGCAGGCGCTGCTGGTGCTTGCGGCTGCTGGTGCTGCTACTGGTGCTGCAAGCACGTGCACCCTTACCGCCACGCCCCTGATCTTCGCCGCTACGACCCCTTTTCGGGCAGAGAGCACAACGAAGGAGGGCGATCTTCTCGTTGGGGCGGCGTTGCTTGCACAGCGAGTGTCGAGGAGCGCAAGATAGATCGCACTTCTGCCTGTTGGTGCTTGCTGCTGCTTACTGCTGCTGTTGCTGCTGCTGCTTGCTGCTGCTGCCGCTGCAGGTAGGTACTACTGCTGCTGCTGCTGCAGGTAGGTACTACTGCTGCTTGCACTTGTGTCCGGCTCGTTTGGTGCAAAAGTGCTGCCGCTGGTGCAAGTGTTTTTTTTCCGTAACGTAAGAATCCAATATTTTGCTATTTTTCGTCTACGATTATGCGCACTCCGAAAGGCTTTCGATTACGACTACCTTTCCGACGGAAATCATTGATAAAACAAAAATATTATGCGCAGACACTCTAGTTTTATGCAAATTTGATCAGGATATTTGATTATTAATAGTCGTCGGTAACGGGGGAATCGATGAGCAAAATTCGTTATGTTTTTTCTTTTGCGCAGACACTCTTTTGATACCCTTTTTTTTGTTCAAATGTAGTAACTTAGAGTCGAGCAAAGTGCATGTGCGCATGCGAATTGTGACGAAAAAATCCCCCACACACAATCAAAAGCGCACGCTTCTCCCTTACGCCGGCATGTCCGGCAACGTCTTCGTGTGTCAAAGGTTGGCTTAGTACAACTCGTAATTGCGCCGTGCTTATCGTCCTGGCCACAGCGATTCACGGCTGCTCTGTTGCAGCAGCGGTTACTACTTTCAATCTTGGCTGAGATTGTACCGTTCTCCCTCGCTCTGATTCTCGTATAATATTATACGTACGTCGCCTTCTGTCACCACGCGCGACGAAAGCACCACCGATTTCGAAACGAACGGGGTCTCTGAAGGCCCCTAAATAACGTACCCATCCTCATGTGGTCGTGTTCAAAGCCGCCCCGAGTTCGCGAAGCTTGGTCGTGTTATTTGGCCTACTTACCAGGTACCAGCGGTCGTCCTGAGAAAAGCAAGCATACCTATTCCGAGGGCACCAGATACTAGGTAGCAGGTACCAGAGATCCCCAACAGCCATCCCCAAGTCAAGCACCACCACCACCATCACCAGCTAAGCACCAGCAGCAGCAGAAGCTTGTCGGTGGTGGTGGTGGTGGTTGTGATTGCTGTTTCTGGTTGTGGTGGTGGTGGTGGTGTGCATCTTATGTTGCTGTGTGCGCACTGGAAAACCAGGTACCAGATATCACCAACCTGCGTCCTCACCACCACCACTAACTGACCAGCAGCAGCAGCAGAAGCTTCTTGCTGGTGGTGGTGGTGGTTGCTGCTGCTGTGCTGGTGGCGATGGGCATCTATTTGTCGCTGTTGTTCTAGGAGTTGCTATGGTTATATACCTGGTACGTTCTACAAGGCGCTTCGCTCAGGAAGGAAAAGTACATCAAATTATGCGAAGCGGACAGAGGTCCATGATTGAATATCATTGTTTTGTTCATGACTGTAGTTGCAAACTGGCGACTTGATAATGCCAAGAGTCCCGCCGCCATGCTTCAGGAGGAAACAGCTCGGACGCCACATACGCTTCGCGTCGCGGGCGGTTTTCCGCTACGCTCGCTCACATGTCGTACGTACGTACATACCCCAGGTAGGGTACTTATTTTCTTCTTTCGATGCTGTGTCTGTATTCGTATGCACGAAAGATAAAGCACAGCACGGCACAGCAACACAGCAAAAACTATGAAAATGAAACCGAAAAAATATGAGAGAAAAAAAATCCCCGTCCCCTTACGTATAATAATTTACTACCTGATTGGAACACTTACACCAGTTAAAAAGGAAAAATGAAAAAAAAAAAAATCAAACAGCAGAGCTTCCCTCTCGGCCTCGTACGCCGCCCGCCCCTCTCGCGACCATCTCGCCACCGATTCGGTCCGGGTAAAGCTTTCCTCTCTCTTCCACAGTGAGCCCCGTCTCCCGCCTCGCGTGAAGCCCGGTGCTCACCGTGGACCTCGTTCGCCAGCTCGACAATGTTGGTGCTCATTCGGGGTACCTCCCTCTTGTGACTTCAGCCCGGGCGCAAAAATAGCGACGCTTGAAAATTATCTTACAATGCCGAACGACCCTTAAATACTCGTACGTACTCTATCAAAATCACAAATGGAGGCCAGACAGAGCCTATTGATGCATCCCTCGTGTCTCGAGGCACACGCGACGCCTAGGCACGAAAGCGGCGACCGCGCTCCTTGCAACTCCCCCTCTACCCGCCAGCATCCGCTGACACCCGCGACGGTGCCGGGTTCGCCCACGCAACTGCTGTGCTCGGAGTACACGCACGCACACGAAACGAAAGAAGAAAAAAGGAAAGAAGGACTGAAAGTATGACGAGAAATGGAGAAAACAAAGACCCGCTGGAAGGGTCCGGCAAGAAATAAAAGGAGGCGATTTCCAAGTGGGAGCTCTGAGAGGCCAGGGATGTATCAACCGAGCACGCTCAGAGATCGAGATCTAAGTAAGTAGTTCTATGTACCCTGGCTCCAGGTAAAAGGTTTATGAGCTGGCACGCACCACTTAACCATGAAAGATATATTCCAAGACTAATGCACAATTCTAGGATTATCTGAATGCATTCGCTTCAACAAACTCCAGCTGAAAAATATCCACCACTCCGCCACTATCCTTTTTTTGTGTGTTTTTTCGAGATCAGACAGGGGATTATACTCGAACCAAATCCATAAACTTGACGTAAAACGATAGTGAATTCGTCCAGAAACACCTCCGTACTGTTTTTTTTTTTCCACTGGTATGACCTTTCGGGGTGTTGTTGATGTTGTTGTTGCTGGCCTAGACTCGAATGGGAATATTACGATTGCTCTTGCTGTCCCACACTACTTCCTGAAGTAACTCGTCTTACTGTATTTCATTTACATTAGTTAGTGTTGTGCTATTGGTGTTTGTTGCTGTTGTTGGCCTATCGTGTGGGAATATTTTTGTGTGCTCTTTCTTTCCCACATTGATTTCGAGTATTTTTTCCCAACACGTGAGAGAGCAATCCTAAAGGGGTTGCTACAACGATGGGAATGAGGAGCGTGGCGTGTGCTCCTAACTGGTCAAGATCAACATGCATGCCCGATAGAAGTACCGCCATGTATTAGGAGTTTGACCACCTCCAGGCATCGCTCACGCTACTCATTCCCACCCTTCTATTACAGTACTGCTCGCAGTATTTCAGCTGTTGGTGTTAGTTATATTTCCAATACCTTGTATTCCGGAAGCTGCAGAGAACCAAAATATATTAAAAAAAAGTTGACTCGTCGAATTCGATTCTAGGCGATGGTCAAAAAATTTACACGAGGCCATCGATATGCACGAAAAGTTCACAACAGTCATACACAAGGACGCTACTTTCCACTGCTGCGAAGGTGCCGTAGGGCAGAAGATTACCAGAGATCGCCTTCTCGGCACAACTATTATACCACATGTGCCATCTGGTTGCACACCAAGTTTTTAGTTGTGCCATTTGGGCTGAAATTCAGGAAGCATTGTAATAAACAAGCATATCATTGGTCCACCAGGCCTCTGGTGGCACGAAAATTTGTCTTTATTACGAGCATAACCGAAGCATGATTTGTTCGTGAAATAAAGAAACGCGGATTCGGGATAAATGGAGACCCCCTTCCCTCAAGACCTGAAGTATGTATATGTTTTTGTCTGCAAGCATGTTTTCTGTCACGTATGTACCAGGTCTAGTTTGTATCGTCCGAATCACTGCTGCCCCTTTTTGCCCCCAAAGAATGTGTCATCCCATTTGTTTCTCAACCCTCCTCATTCCATTTATTTCGAGCCTCGCACGTTCGCTTTATAACTGCTTTCACTTGTGTCGCTACCGCCGTGGACGCGGGGGGGGGCAATTATTCCCTAGTGTATTATGAAATTATTAAAGACAGCTGTGAGATCCAGAATTTTGTCAACACTCATCTTTGCAAGCTGCGTGGGATACTCTATTAATATACCAAGTACGCATCATGTGTACGAGGCCATGTTTTTTCTTTTCTCGCGCAGTTTTTGTTTTTCGTCTTAAGTAACATTTTCCCAGCGAAACGACTGCTTGTGCTGTGTGCAGATATGCAGGTGTGTCCTTTCGTTACCACCGACTCTCGATTATCATCTATCGTATACCAGGTACGGTATACACCAAATAGTGTATTCGATCGTTGTGTGAGCGTGGTGTGACAAACACACGCATGAGTTTACTGAGTGCAATGCCTACTACTACTATAGGACGTGCTTACTGAAGCATCCGTGAGGTGCCCGCTTGAAGACAACATCGGGGCTCTGCCCCTCTGCCTTTCCTGGCCCTGAGTTCCGCTCATACGACCGCGCGGATTCCCTAAAACAACCAGGGGGAAGACTGCGTGACGGAGGTGTACCGTTTTTTTTTTTTTTTTTTTCCGCCGGCCGTTCTGCGGCGGAGGCGCTTGAGATCGGCGGAGGGAAGCCTGTGGCGCTGGGTTCGATATCTAAGCGCATCAAATCTTCGCAGGCGGAGCTCGAGGCATTGAACGTGCGGATCAACGTCCTCAAGGTGACACACCTCGGAAAACACTACTGTTGTATACGTACGGGGACCCTGTATGCGATATACTAACGTAATTACGCATCATGTGCCACGTGTTTCATTGTATCCTTCACATCGTCATACTATGTTTTTTCTTCTGCGACGTTGGGGAGGGCCTCCGCTGTCGTGGTACCTGAACAGCGGCACCGGTCGCTGCTTCTCGTTTCCTATCATGATGCCAATGCCCCGAGATTCCGCCCCCCCAGCCAACTGGCCGGGGTCCTAACAAACGCAATCTCGGACGACGCTGGACCCCGAATGGTAGTTAACCATTGACATACTCCTTGTAAGCTATGAATTGCTACCGGCCAATCGCAAGACAGTAGCTATAAATATACAAATATCAGACGCTGTGGCACATACCATTTGTAGCCGTTCCATTCCATCCACCTTCTAAAGAAGAAAAGGCGGGTGGGCAGGAGAAAGCCACAATAGTAGTCTTGACAACACCAGCAGGCAGCATCGTTCCGTCCACTCGTGTGCCTCGTCTGCTATACTCACGCACAGCTGTGTGCCTGGAGCTGACGATGAACAAATGACACCGCCCTTCGTGTGCCCCTTCCGTTTATTGCTGTTTCCAGAAGTCAGCCCTTCTGTCAGTGGACGGTAGAGACATGAGAAATTTCGCAGGTTCACAAATGACATTTCGATAATCTGGTGCTTCGCATCGATTTGTCTTACAAGTACTCATATATGATGCCAGGTATATGCCACGTACACACCAGATACTAACCTATTGATAACGGCAATGAGGGGTAGTGGTCCCTGCTATGGGACCCCGGACTTGAGTAGGGATAAAATTAAAACAAGGGTTGGAACCAAGGGTTCAAGGGGTGGAATACACAAACGTACAAACGAACGTCCATCACTGTCACAGTACAAACAGTTGATGACCCACGGCACCCAAGTGCGAGGGGCGCCGATTCGGCAGAACAAAAAAAGACGGCGAATGGCATGGCTGGAGACAAAAGAATGGAGCAGAAGGGGGCGCATTCTCTATCACCGCAGGTACTGCTGCTGCTTTGCATTCATTGTGTGCGGTAGTATCATGTGCGACAATATAATGGCAGTTCGAGCAATCCCGAAACAAGTGAACAGCAGCTGAGTATCGCCCTGGTGCCCTTGTCTGGCATGATCGGTTTCATTTCTAAGTGCGATTCGCGACTTGATCGCAAGAGCTCAACCATGTAAGATCCTGAGATAGAACATAGGGTTTAATTCCGATCGTTTGGTTGGGCTGGACCCGTCTGGGGAATTCCATGCGGTGGAAAATGAAGGGATGAAGTTTGTGCAAGTCAGCCATCACTTGGACGTCGTTGGTCGTGGTTGTGCGCCCTTGCCTAACTCTGTTCAGAATCACGCGGTGGTTGTTCTGGCGAGGTGCCCGACTACCACAGCACAGTAGAGCTGAGTGGAGCTGAAGCCTCGACACCTATACTGAAAGAAGTCATTGAGCGGTTTATGGAGATTTCGCGACTACTGAAAGCGAGTACTCCACACCTTCCCTCCTGAACTAAGCAAGAGCCCGGGGGCAGCACCCGGCTTGGTAAAAAAACCCATCTGATAAACAACAAAGCAAAAAACAGAGTGATATTGTATGCACCATAGTCGGCGACATCCTAGCGTTGGTATCAGTCATATGTTACATTTCGAGTAGCAGCTGCATGCCTGCGCATCGTTGGTACTCCCGAGGATGGCCGTAGACGCCACAGCATCCCCCAAAAGTAACCCACAGGCCCACAAAGACTCAAATGTCCCTTCGGGCTTGCAGTTTTTCAGGGCAGGTGCTGTGGTGTCTGGGGGTTTCCTGAGCAATGCTTGGATTTACTAGTGATGCGTAGGCATGCATGCTGCTTCTCGAACCGCAACATTCACCGGTAACCTACATAAAAAAATGGGAGGCGTCACCGACGATGACGCATCACCGTTTCTCTCTTTATCGTTAATCTGGGTCCTTCTACCAAGCCAGGGTGCAGTGATGTACCACCCGGGCTCCTGCAGAGTTCAGGAGTGTACGTTAGGGCAATACGCTTCTTCGCGAAGACGCCATAAACTCCCAGGCTATCCTATCACTGGATCAGCGTTGCCGGCAATATACGTCCCCGTTTTTGACACTTTGAAAGTCTAAAGAATACTTTTTTTTATAAATTTTGAAATACGTCAGCTGTGAGTTCGACTGATTAAATAGTTGATACTCAACTTTGCCAGCTGCGTAATACGCCTCGTCTATATTCCATTTTTACCGAATTTTTACAAGTATTGTGATAAACCGAACGCGCGTATTCTATATGTGATTCCTTGTCAAAGATAGGCCAGCGGCTCCCCTGGATGCTGCCCGACTTTGTAAAATTGGCGTGAGAGGGCGCAGCTTTCAGTGCCTTCAAACGTGGCTCACGTGAGTTGCGCAACGCGAACACGAAGGCGGCTTGTAAAACCTGGTCGCTACCGGTGATGTACAACAAGGGTCACGATGACGAACACTCAAAGGTAGCATCATTGAAGCACTGCAATACACAATGGTGAAAACGAACGCCCTACATCTTGCACCATACGATGCTGCCACACAGGCGGAGGCCGCGAAGGCAGAGCCGGAGCCGCAGCAACTACTGGACATACTCCGGCACTTCATGAAGCAGGACAAGACCCTGGAGGACGACCCCTTCTACAGCGTTGCCTTCAAAGCGACATGCGCAGCGGCCACCAAGGCAGCCAAGGCTGCTGCCGCCGCCCGAGCAGCAGCAGAGGCCGAGGCAGAACGCGCCGCCAGAGAAGCGTCCCAGGCGAAGAAGCAACCCGCAGAAGCTGCTGCAGCGGAGGCGATTAGAAACGCCGTCATCGCGGCCGCCAACAGCAGGGCCGCTTCCGCTTCGGCCGCAGCAACACGAACATCAGCATCGATCGCAAGCGCGGCGGAACACAGCAGTGTTCCTCCTGCCGAAACAATGACAACTACCACGGTGGCGCCTGCTCCCCCCCGCGTCTTCAACGCCGGTTGCGGCTGTCCCTCCAGCGGCCACGTTCGCAGGCGGGCCGGGAGGTTTGGCGGTGGGGCCGGCCGCAACGGCACCGCGTGGGCGGCAGTAACAAATTCGGCTTGGCAGGGCAGGGGGAATGGAATAGAAGTGGATTGACGTACCCGTGCATCAAGAATCCGAAAAGGATCACGAGCTGCCGATACAACACGGCAACTAGTAGGCAAACAACGCCAAACAAACCGAAAAATCGTGAGTCATTAAGGTGTACCAGGTGTATGTTTGCGTCGGGGGGTGGGCCAGGACTGTAAAACGCAATTTCGAGGCGGTGACCCTGTTGTGTAAGGCGACACGAACGAACACAGTTGGTTTTCCGACCAATGCCTTCTACAGGAACTAGTTGCACCAATGTCTGGGGATTAGTTTTGAAAATGCTGTGCAACAACAGCACTCTAGGTTGAAGGAGGCATTCCAGCAGGGAGACAAACGCGTGTGCAGATAGAGGAGATTGTGCTTCCATGCCACGGCCTGGGTCTTTCTGTCCTGTTGTCTTTCATACGGTCGGTTGCGGTTGGTTGTCGGCTGGTTTGTGGGTGTTCTCTGTGGCTAAGATGGTCGCCGTGCATGTCGGCTATTAGTACTGTCGAAGCTGGCTGGTTGTGATGTGGTTTGGCTACTGTAGCTGGCGGGACGCGGTCGTCTTGAACCGAGAGACCAATCAATCACTTGTCGTCCTAGCGAGAAAATGGCGTTTTCGAGGAGACCTGAAGGGCAAGACACACGGTTGACCCCCCAGCCCCCTAGAGCAACCGACTTCCGGGGAGATTTTGCCTACCAGATGCTACTCTTCTATCGAAACGTTTCGCTCAAAATAAAGCATCATCATGTCTTGGTCGTAAGGCTTGCCGGACAAAGAAGCGCCACATGTCGGTACTCTGCCAAAAGCGTGATATAGGACACCGCGACCTTCAAGCGGCTCGAGGAGATCGTTGACGTTACCAACACGCACCGAACGAGCGTTACATAAAAGCGGCAATCGACACCGAGACGCCGCCACAGAGTTAGGCGCCAGAACGTTCCCCCACCCCCCACCCTACCCATCACATATAACTGAGACAGACGCTGACAGCGCATCGAACGCTGACTGGTGACGACCCGGAAGCATACACGACATGACATTAAAGGGACATCCTGCTTGCAGCAGCCAACCAACCGTGTACTGACACTCCGCGCGGCCAAAGACCGACTGCTATTATAGGTATGTGCCACCGGACGTCTAAAAAAAAAACAAACCTGAAAACACATCGAGAGAAACGCCGCATGGCCGCCATCACATATCGATAACACCACGTCGGGTGGGGGCGGGGCAGGGTGGCGATGCACCGCCCGTTTCCGCGGAATATAAACCTACGTGCTTCCCTCTCCGCCCTACGAGGACAACTCTTCTGGGAGCGCGTGTGGTGAGCGAAAAACGACATTAAAACCCGTCAAAGCGCGGAAAAAACGCAAGAGGTATACACACCGCCCGACGGTGGACGACACAAACAAAAAACACAAGCTTCTCCCCCCTCCTCCCTTCGCCGCTTGTAACAAGAAAACTACGAGGACACCTATCCGAGGGCGCAAAGCAAGCACGCACGCAAGCACCCACCCGTACCGCTGTGATACCTTGTAGAAGTGCGCGTCTTAAACATACTGGTACAACAGTGACCCACCCAACGACCACATGATGAATCCTCAAGTTCGGACCAAAGCCCCTACGGAACGTAGCCGAACGGCACGGTCCCGGACGGAAAGGAACCCACGCATCATTTCAACTGTGTTGTGCGGTGCTCATTGTCTTTTCCCGCCGGTCTCGGGGCCGGCACACGGCTCTTTCTCATTTCCCCACGTGGCGCTCGCCGCTCAGGAACGACACACGTAGTCTACGCTCGTGCACGGTGAGGTTGTGGATCATGATCAGGGCGTGCACCGCGGCCTCCGTCGCGCCAACGCGCCCGTCGGCCTCCATGTGGACCAGAGCCTGCACAGACGGCTTAGGCTCCGGGTTGCTGCTGCTCCCCGCTGCGGGAAGCACTGAAGAGGCGTCCGGGGGGGCTTCAGCGTTGGTGTCAAGGTCGACCGACGAGACGACTCCATGCTAAAGCCGGGGGGGGGGGGTGAAGCGTTAGTGGACGAAGAAGGAAAAAGAAGACGGACAAGGAGGAGGGGATGGGGACGGTGGGTGACGTAAATAAAAACTTTCAGGTGGTTATTCAGAAAAGGCAACAACTCACAAAGGTGTGGCTCTACGAAAGCGTTTTACGTAACATCGAGAACAGCCACTACCGGGTAAGTGAAGAAGAACGTAAAAAGCGCAACAGCAAAAAGGCTTGACGGGTTTTGGCAGAGCACGCCACGGGCAGACAGCTCCCCTCCCCGCCCACCACCATCCGAATGGCGTCCTTCATCGAGAACATCACTGTAAATCGAAGAACAGACACGACAGAATGTGACGCTTCCTCCGTACAGAAACACAACGAGGCATGCCGACCCTGGGCCATAGACCGTCAACCACTGCATGCATTGCTTCGAGCACTTCGTCGCAGAGCTACGTATATCAACAACGGCAACAACCTGCTGGAAAAAAAAGCCATCCCATCTGCACTTCGTAGGTTTGCTCCGTCGCGAGAGAAGGGGAATGGCAGCGACAGCAAAACCACGGCGTGCACGCTCACACGTTCACCACGAGCGCCTTCGGTGCTCGGCAAATATTGGAAAGCGACGAGGGAATTCGAGCAGGCCAGCGGGAAGCACAATCCCCAACTCGTACTCGTACCCACCTTGGCGAAAATAGCTGTGATGGCTTCGGTGGAAACGTCGGGAGACACGTTGTCTACCACCAGAGTAGAACACGGCGGCGACAAGGAGTCGCGGTAGCGAGAGTCCTCGGGCGACGGGGCCATCTCGTACCTGCGCACACGCACGCACGCGACGGTCACAGCATAAAAAAATAGCGTGTCGGTGCCGAGCCGTGCGCGAGGCAGAGGTACTCCCGTTTGGCACGCCTGATCTGCAAAGCCATCGGCCACCACGGCCCTCGGCCAATGCGGCCTTCATGAAGCGATCGGCACAGATGAGCGGGGCGGACTCGTAACAAGGACATTTTGGCTCGAAAGAACAGCCGCGGCCGTGGCAGCGGCATTCAAGATGCACGACAAAAACGCGAATTCGGCATTTCCTTTGATAAACACTTCTTAACGCTGTCCACACCTCGAGCAATGCTCTTCCTCGGAGAGCAAGAGAGAACACTCATCGTGCTGCAGAAGTCACGAGGATTGCCGAACAACACAACAGAGCAAATGCGCCGCACGGTTCACAGCGCGCATTAATCACTCGAGCACACGTGCGCGATCGCCCCTGGCGACGTCCACCCAACAGTTAATTAAGCTCAGCACCCCGACTCCCCATGACTACGATCACCAACTCGCTCCCACCCCCCCCTACAAGGAGCGGTACGCACCGAGGAAACCACCGCGGTGAGCACGGCGCGGCGGCTGCGACATGACTATCTTATACACATCACCCGCCGCCGGCCGTAGTAGCTCTCTCATCCCCACAAGCACCAAAAAACACGAGACGAGAGCTCTTTATCACACCCATCCGCGGCTGCGGCATGGCTATCTTGGAACAACAGCGATCGACAGATAACTCGCCTGTGCACCCCCTGGTACAAGCTGAAGTCGGTGGCAGTTGGGTCGTTGATGGTCCACTGGCTAGAAGCCTTTACCTCCAAGATCATGCCGCACAGGGGCGTCTGCGGTGGAGTCAACGCCGAGAGATGACAGAAACAAACGACGACGACAGGCCAGACGGCGACGGGGCATGGTCGGCCGAAAATTACACACAAACAGCAGTACTGGCCTAGTTGCGAAAGCACAAAACAGTCTATATCCTTCCTGATTACCGATGGAAAGGCATGCCTGGTACGGGCGAACGTCTGGGCCCCTCTGCTCCCAAGATACCGCTAGTTCGTCCAGCCGGATTATGAAACCACCAGACGCAAGACGGGGCTCGGATAGAGAGCGAGAGGCATGGATGGATATCTCGTATAAATAGAAGGTACGCGTCACGTCCTAACACAGTCGTCAGGCCAGCCACCACAATTTTTGGGGGGGCAGGAAAAGCAGCCCTCCATCGGTGACCGATGCCAGCTCCGGCTGAAAAAAAAAAAGGAAAGCGACAACAACAAAAATCCGTGTTTGACAGACCCAGTTCCCACAACCAGCGCTGTTTTTTGAACGAGTGGTCAGCCAATATTTGCGGAGCAACAAGCGCTCCACGTCTACGCGCAAGAAGGACGGAAACGAATTGGCGCAAAGGCCGGGGGCGGGCCAGGTCAGGCCGGAGAGGGCAGGGACGGGGTTGGTCGATCGCGGTCTCACCTGATCGAGAAGACGTTGGGCGTTGACAGCCTGGACGGGGTATTTCATCTGCACGAGAGCCATACCGCGGCTCGTAACGAGCTTAACCTGCGGGTGGAACGCAAGAATAAGGAGTTGCCGATGCGGGAGCACAGTGGAGACTTCAGTATAATGAAATGCGTGTTAACCTGTAGAGTGACATGCGTCTTGATCGATCGAGTCGGGGAGGGGGGTACTCATGCCATGCATGGCTGTAGTCGTATGGCCATAGAGCCTCGCATCCCGACAACACCAGGACGGAGCACGTCGGATTTTCACCGACCAGGACGTTCTTGCAGATGGATCACAGTGTTGCATGAGTTGATTTGTTTTCCGGTGTGGTCACTTCCGATACAGCAATGGCTATACTATGTAACTGCCTCGTGCGTGCCTTACCATATACCAGGTACACACTACGTTGACACAATCACTCCTACTGTGCGGAGTTAAGGTTATCCACCCCGCAAAAATAATCCAACTCGACCGCCAGTTACGGCGACCGCGAAAATCAAAAAACAAAAAAACTCCACCCCGCAAAAATAATCTAACTCGACCGCCCGTCATGGTGACCGCCAAAAAGAGCAAAGGGAGAAAAAATCGGTACCCTGATTGTCTAGCTCACTCAGTGATTGACATGTTTTACATCGTCGTTGCAGTCCGAAGCCAACCCAACCTATACATACGGTTTAACGCGCAAGACAACACACCCCCTGCGATGAATTTCCGAGCCGTGTTTCTCCAAACCAAGGGGATTGAAACACGAATGGCGGCTTAAGAAACATCCCGTCGACATCTTTGCCATAGACGCATCGCTCGGCGTTTGGACTCTCCCCGTTGCCGAAGGAGTCAGCTTGGGAGTCCGTCCGAGGGGTGTGTGTTATCTGGCGTGCTAAACGGTAAAATTCACCGGTACATATATGTAAAACTGGCGCGCGCGGGGGGGGGGACTGCTGACATGCCTGCTTTCGGGTCGCAACCTTGGGGGGATGGGCGGTCGATGCATGACAAAAAAATCCGTCGGAACCGTACTGTTCTTGATACTATACTGTTGTAGTAATATCGGCCTCCAAAAGGAGCGTAGACGTCGCGGGCACCTGGATAGAACCCGCCTTGCGAAATTGATCGACGCGCGCACCACGAGAGCAACGCACACGCGACGCAGATTTTTCGCGGACATCGCCAGGGGATTATTCTTCGAACTATTTTTCCTTGCCAACAGAAAACACGCCTCTTCTAGAGGCACAAAAGGACATGGTGCTATCTGTTGGAAAACACCCCTTGTCCCCCCGCCCCCAACCCACCCCTCGTCGAGCAACAAATGACAAGAGCCTAGAACTGAGATATACAGAGCTCGAGAGGCTAGGGGGTCGGCCCGAGCGTACAGAATTCATTCAACCAAAAGAGAACAATACGTACCTTAACCGTGACCAAGTTGTCACAGTCGAAGTAGTGTGTCCGTCAGCAAACAGTGGTATGCGTATTTATATATACTGCTACTATTAATAATACCTGGTAAGTACCACAAACCGGTACTGCTTGTACCACGTAAATACATCACTAAATGAAGCCGGAGCCTGAGACCAGGGTATCAATCATCACCTTCATGACGTCACCGTACAGCCCGAAAAGCTGACAGAGGGCGCCAGGGCTGAGCTCGTGCGTGTCGACATGCAGAATCATGAGGATGGGGGAGCGCGCCGCGGGAGCCGCGGCCGCCCAAGCCCCCACGTCCACCCTCTCCGCCTCGCCTTCGCCCTTGCCCTTGCCCTCTCCCTCGTCATCATCATCATCGTCCGTGTGGCTCTTTACCTTCACCTCCTCTCCCTCGGCATCAGCCTCTCCTTCCCCACCCTTATCACCTTCCACAGGCTCGTCCACCTTGCCGTCGCCCCCCTCCCCCCCCGCCACCACTACCACCGTCGCCACCGGCGCCGCTGTCCGGGTCTACACCGACGGCGGAATCGACCTTGGGCTGCTCCGCTCTCTCCTGTCCATCTTCCTGACGGTCTACGCCGATCACTTCCCCGCCGCCACCTCCTCCTCCTTCTCCTACTTCATCCTTTTCTCCTCCCGCGCCGTTCGCGTCCTCCCTCTGCACACTTTCTCCGCCCCCCGCCCCCCGAGCTTCTTCTCGCGGCTCGGTTGTAACTTCGCCTTGACTCTCGACGGCCTCGGCCTCGGCGCTGCCGGCCTTCTCTACCGGTTTACCCTCCTCCTTCCCCCCGTTACTGCTACTCCTGCGCCGAGACGCCCCGCTCCGCGTCATTCCCACCACAGCCCAACCCTCGCCTCCAACATCCAGCACGGATCCACCAACAGTCGCACCAGCACCGGCAGTCTCCTTACCGCCCCCCCCCCCCCCCCCCTTCTCCCCACCGGCCACCGCCGCCACTACCACGTCCACCTCACCCTCCGTATCCTCGTGGATCGCCCCTCCCGCCGCCGGCGACCCATTCCCCCCGCCCGCCACCTTCCCCTCCCCGTTCCCTTCCGCCCCGAGCGGCGTCGCCTTGCCGCCCTTCGATGACACGTCTTCCCCGTCACCGTCGTCGCTAACCCTAACCTTGGCCGTCGCCGCCGCCAGCTGATCCGTCGCGTCGGGGCCGAGCATCTCCGCAGCCTCGCGCTTGTTGGCCCTCTTTCCCTCCCCGTCCTCCTCCGCGAGGTCGCTGACGCGTACCTTGGCTGTCGCCGCGGCCAGCTGGTCGGCAGCGTCGGGTCCCAGCATCTCCGCCGCCTCGCGTTTGTTGGCGTTCTTTTTACCCACCCCCACCCCCCCGCCGCCAACCCCCACCCCATCCCCACTACCCGATGCCTCCTTCTTACCGCTCCCACCTTCCGGGCTCGACGACGACAGCCTCTTCACGAACCCGGGGAGGACCCCATCGCCAATGGCAATCGCAACCGCGGCGGCCGTGGCGGCAGCGGCAGCAGCAGCGGCAGCAGCAGCGGCGGCGCCCCCATCCTTCCCCGACTCCCCGTTCCCCTCAACCTCCCCCTTCGGCCCCCGGTAGCGCGCCGACTTCTTCGCCGCCGGAGCCGTCAGAGCCTGAATGTGAAGGGGATCAAGACGGGGCATGCGGGACCTTGACTTCGTTGCACCCCCCGGCGATGCGCCGGTCGACTTTTTGTCAGACGAGCGGAACCTGGTCGAGTCCGAGTCCGACACACCCGTGTAAACGCCGCCAACATGGAGAACCGCGGGAAAGGGAAGGGGGAGGGGGGGGGGGGGGGCGGGGGGCCGGGGGGGGGGGGGGGGGGGGGGGGGGGGGGGGGGGGGGGGGGGGGGGGGGGGGGGGGGGGGGGGGGGGGGGGGGGGGGGGGGGGGGGGGGGGGGGGGGGGGGAGGGGCATGGGGGGGGGGGGGGGGGGGGGGGGGGGGGGGGGGGGGGGGGGGGGGGGGGGGGACGGGGGGGGGGTAGGGGGGGGGGGGGGGGGGGGGGCATCGCGCGCGTGGGGGGGGGGGGAGGGTATGGCACAGAATGCCGCTGTCTTTATGGGGGGGAGGGGGAAAATGACGCGTAAGGGCGGCGGAAGGGCAAAAGGGAGTACCCGACGGCAGGGAGTCCAGCAACTTCCGAGGGAAAACAAGGGGGGAAAACTGACCACATCCGGCATCGGGCAGGGGCATGGCGCAGCACAACGCAGGGAACCTACTGATCTCTTCCAGACACGTACCTATGTCCGAGGGGAAACCATGAGGGATAGTCCTCGCCAGGCACACCCAAACACTCCAACCATTAAACTCACATCAAAAGCGTTTCTACCCTCAATCACAAGAAAGGAACCTCTGGTAGCCCCCCCTCCGCTATTCCTACCGACGTTAGGTTACCTCATCTGCGGCCGGTATGCGCCGCCGCCGCCTCCTCCGCCTCCGTCGTGCGGGAGGGTCGGGGTCTGCCGGTGCATGGACGGCGATTGCAGCAGCCCATTGTTGCCAGCGCCGCCCCCGCCCCCACCGCCCCCCCCACCCCCAGCGGCGGGCCTCTTAATCCTCCCCCCCCCCCCCCCCGCCCCATACCCCCCACCCGCTCTCCCCTGGCCACCGCCGCCGCCGCCACCCCCGGGCCGCCAGCGCCCAGGCCGCCGCCCCCCCCCCCCCCGGCCAGGCCTTCCCGAGTGCGGCAGCGGTCTCCCTGAGCCCATTCCCATCGACCCGAAACCGCCGGGGCCTCGCTCCGAGGAGAACGGGATGCTGCCGTAAGGGCCGCCCCCTCCCTGGGGGGGCATGCCTCCGGCGGACGCTGGGTAGAAACTCGCGGGGGGCTGGGAAGGGGGGCGGGAGAAGCTACCGGTGCCCGAGCCGCTGGAGGCGCCGCCGGCGCCGTTGGTGTTGGTGTTGCTGCCTGCGCTGTCATCGGCGCCACCGCCACGCGGAGGGCCTCGCCCGGGGTAATTATGTTGCCCGTACGGCTGAGGGGTGTAGGGCTGCTGGGAGAAGGGCGGGGGTGGTCCCTGTCCGTAGGCGGGGGGGTAACCTTGTGGGACGTAGGGTCCTGGGGTGTAATTACCGCCACCGCCGCCGCCGCCACCGCCGCCACTCCCGCCACCGCCACCGCCGCCGTTGGTAGGTTGCTGTTGCTGCCCGTATGGGCTCGCGCCGTTGTTGTAAGGCGGTTGCTGTTGCGGAGCCTGCGGCGGCTGCTGTGCCTGCTGGGGGGCATAAGCTGACTGCGCGGGGGGGGTAACATACGCCTGCGGGGGAGTGCTGTAGGGCTGCTGCTGCTGCTGGGGGGGGGGGGGCATAGGGGGAGGGCTGCTGCTGCTGCGCTGCCGAGTAAGGGGAGTACTGCTGCTGCGACGAGTAACTCTGCTGGGGGGCCTGTCGATGCGCGGTCGACGGCGGGGCGTTGGGGGTCGTCTGGGCAGAGGGAGCGGAGCTACCTGCGCGGCGAAAGCCCGCGCTAGCGCTAGCCGCACTGCCGCCACCGACAGCGGCTCCGCCGGTAGGGGCAGGGGTGGTACCTGGGGGTAGAGCCCCCTCGAGCGGGGGGCCGATGTTGAAGTCCCACGAACGCTCCGTGTTGCCCTTGACAGTCACGTTTTGCAGGTTGCTGTAACCGACGCGGATGAGGTTGCACCCGGAGTACATTTCCTAAGGAGATGAGAAAGGGGATGGGGCAGGTGGGTGGGTGGGTGGGTGCGGCGAGGAATAACGGGAGGATACGTCGTAGCGGAGAAGGAAAACCTAACACACGCACACGCCAAGCACAAAAACAAAAAGGAGAAGAAGAAAAAAAAAAACTAGGGGCCGTAGGGGCAGCGGCAACACCAACTGCTGTTGTATCGCGTAACAGCAGTACCCGGTTGCGTGAGACCTGTTCTTCCACACCAACCATGCGCGCTGCAGTTGCTGCTGCTGCAAATACATCGTGCTCGTGCCAAATCGCTACCTGCGGTCCTGAGCCCGTCACAAGCCCTTTATCCCCTCACCCCTACCTCAGTTCCGACCACTCATCGGACAGGGCACCCTGGGAGGGTATTCAGTCCTAAAGAAAAGGTTGGGGGTAAATTTACGCTGCGCATCTCGGCAGGTTGGGGGTAAATTACGCTGGGCCTCTCGGGACGTACTCGTAGCTACCAGCTACTGTAATACAGTCAATACAGAGTGATGATGAAAATATGCGTATCAAAGCGCATACATACCGGTAGTCTAGTGCTGTATATGCTTGGTACCAGGTACGTACACACGATTATACGTACATGTGAGTACAACAGGGTTGGCCTTTCTTTCGCTCTCTGCCACAGGCGATGGGCGCTACAGGGGCGTACCAGAAGTGCATCTATACTCGTGATGAGGTCACGCAAACACCGGTGGATTCGTCTTTTCGTCTTTTCGCTTCCGCTTCCGTTAATGTAGGGCACCACAAAGGCACGGAAAGGCGCGCTTGCAATCAGCCAAAGGTACCCCCGCTTTATGCACCAAGTCCAAGCACAGACTGCAGATATTTTCACCCTTGAGTACGTTATACTGATCTGATACACCCGGTATGATGCCATGAACATGCACGCTCGAGCGTTCCCGTAACCCGGTACTCCGGAGTGCATGTCTGCTCATGCCGTCAATGCACTATTGCTGCTGCTGTGTAGTGGTTTATACCTGGCAGACATGACTACTATCTGAACATGCGAGCAAGGAGGAGGCGTGAAAGCCTAAGCGAAGAGGACGGGAAAAACTCAATAAAGGTACGCAGCAAGCGACGCTACAAATATGACAGGCTGCACGACAGCAATGCAACAATCGAACACCAACAATGGCAGCAGTAGTCGCAGTGCCGCGATCGCCCGATCGCCCGACCGTCCGTCCGTCCATCCCTCCGTCCTTCCCGTACATACGCGGAAAATGACGTGTTTAACGTATATCTAAAAAACGGTAAAATGGAACATAAACAGCTGAACTGATCGTAGTGCTGGGTACGTAAATCTAAACCAGGGTTATAAATAGGCGTCAGGGAGGTGCGGTGCGGTGCGGCGGTGCGGTCCCTCGCCATGTGCCACCCGAGGACAGCTGGACGCCGCTACACGCTACACGCAAAGGGTTCACTGGAGGCGTTTTCGTCTTAAACAAATTCATCGCCCACGGCGTAAATAAACCCCAAAGTGTGCCTGTTAACCGGCTTCTTTACCCAGGCCCCGAAAGCAGTCCCCAAAAACCTTTTCGGCTTCCAAATGTGAAAAAAACACGCAATCCAACTCCATATATACCTGGTACAATACATGGGGCATCACCGTGATACTGGCAAGCTGACAATGCACCAAATCACCTGTTCATGGGAATATGTGATATCGGGGCAGGCAGCTGCTGTACGTGTATATAGCCGTATACCAGGCACCAGGTATATAGATTGATCAGGCAAATAAGTTGAAGGCACTGGATATCGCCGAAAGCCGGAGGAGTACCAAGCGTCCGTCGCACCGATCATCGCAAGCGACACGCCTCCGACCTATATGTGCCATTTAGGACTTAGATCGAGGGTTCATATCATACAACATGCCACCCTGCTGGCAGCCTGAAAAAAGCCTCCCTATAAGAGAGGCTCGGTTCCTCCATATGATAAGAGAGCACTCCGCAGGACTTGAAAACAAGCGAGCCAGGCAAACTATTGGATCACTTAACCCGTGGGAGCAAAACAGCCGAGCGACTGCTTGACCCCTTCCGCCTCGCATTCAATATAATGATACCATAACATACAGAGTAGTATACCTGTACCAATACCAAATACCTGGTATGCAAAACGAAGACCATGCACAACTGCTTGCTGTGTTTATCAACCACCTACAGATAGTTAAGACATTTTCAACTACAACAAAGCATACTCGTATTCATTATCCTTTTCCCATAAAACCGCCACCAGACGAAAGATCAGCAGATGAAAACACTTGGTGCCTGGTAGATGCTCAGTGTAGGTGTAGCTCCATAATATTAATAGCTCTCTTGTACGAGTCTCAAGATACAGTCAGTAGTTCCTTTGAGCAACTAAATATCAGGATCTACTCCACTGATCTTCACCGAATACGCCCCCCACAATCGCAGGAAAATATCAATAAAATACGCAGGATTTTGACAAGCTCTGGTGCCAGCGGAGAGAGCACGATCGATCACGACTGCTATGCTGCCAATATCCTCTACGTAGATCTATCTGTACATGAATTGTTTTCTTCATTCTCACCTTGTTGAAAGTTAAAGTTTGTGTGTGTGTTCTTCAGATTAAAGCGTTCTTTCTATCCGTCGACATCTACTACCAGGTAAGTACAGGTAGTAAATATATCGCACAACCAGTGTCCGTGCCGATCCTTCAAAAATCAAACCTGGGACAGACAAAAGCTCTGTGGTCAACAAGCCACACCATCTCATTGTCATGCAGTAAGCTGAGCAGAGCAGAGAGTGGACAATGCAAAGCTATGTTACATTCTACGAAGGACAGAAAAACGAAAGAAACAAGAAGACAAATCGACAAAAAACAAAATCAAGAGTGTGGTAGAGGATGTGGCAGACAACACAAAACAAGCTAAAGAAACAATATCAGATAAACAGACAGACTGAGACCAAGAACCAATGGAAATAAACAACCGGCAAACCGAACCACAAAAAAATGAAAACAAACAAACAAAAAGTCCAAGTTTGATTGATTTGACGTACTCGTACCGGATTGATTTGGGACACTCGCCGGAAAACAAAACAATAGAGAAAAACAGAAAAGGAAGAAGGAAGGTACTAATAATATATACCAGCATTCACGCATCCATGATCCCGTCATACGTATCAAACATACCTGCATATCCGCGGCTTCGTGCGCGTTCATGGCGGTGTACACGTCCGCCATCTGCACTAGGGCCTGGAAGCCGGAGCCCTTATCGAACATGACGATCTTATCCACTTTCCCGAACCTTGAAAAGATCTGCTGGAGAGCCACGATCGTCACCTACGTACGTATATTTTATTATAGAACCGAAATCAAAAGGCACGGGGAGAAGGATGGTGGAAAAAGGAAAAGCGAAGGGGGGGATTAAAAAAAACAAAGAACGAGAAACCAAAAAAAGTAAAAAAGTCAAGACAACTTGTTTGTTGTGTTCCCTTTTGAGGTGCGGTGGCCTGCTGCTTTCCGCCGCGGCGGAGACGGGCGGGTGGACGTCGTGCATGTTGGGACGGCAACAACGTGTGCATTGCGGGCCCTGCGACCTAGCCCGCGAGAGGCGGCGTGGTGTTGGCCTGGGTACGTCGTCGTAGCACTTCAGAGGTGACGGCTCTGATCGCTCGACATCTTCTGCTATCTGCGAAGACAAGGTAGGGTGTGACCTGACCGACCGTGCGCGCGCGGAGGAAGGCCGGGAGGTTGTTGGCTTGGAATTTATATTCGCTGCTCGGTTTGCTTCCAAGAAAAAGAATCCGCCCGAACCCTTACCCCTGAACGCTAGATGAGCAACCGGGGATCTACTCCTCCTTCGTGCTGCGTGGAACACGACTTCATATGGTTTACACTTATGCAGGCATTTTCAGTCTCTCTCACTGGGTGGACGATGTCAGTGACTCGGACCAGAAGGACATTTCCGGGTTGCTCTTGCCCAGGCCGGAGGATCTTGCCGTCGGGGAAGTCGCGGGCCCTTTTCGTTGCATCGCGAAGACCGTCTCCTCCCTCGAAGGCTCCCACCGAGGACGGTGGCGGCCGCTTGTTGGGGTTCATGGTATCTGCGGCGCTAAATGTCTTGCTTCCTCTTGGTCTAGGGTTGGCAAACAAGAAAAAAACGCAATCAAGATAACGCCTCCAGCGGGATTTCTTCCGAATTTACCCCGTCTCTGGCGCAAAAACTCGATCACGAAAAAAAAACTGAGAAGAAAAAGAAAATCAACCCGGGTATTTTTGCCGAGGCTCATCATCGTGACACCGCTCACTGCCGCTGCTATTGTTGCTGGCTGTGGGTGTGTTGTGTGGTCGCAACCGGCATCAACCTGCGAGATAGCAAGGCCACGGTGTACGCTCCTCTCATATTTACCCAGAGGACCACAATGGCTGTGCTTTCGTCTGCCTCCAACGGTGGCTCCGCCACCGCCACTACCCAGAAGCTAGCGTCATTGTCGTGGAAGGAGGAGACCGTGGAGGTGGAGACGTGCGGTCGCAGCTACTGGTCTTTCTTGCAGCGTACCCGCGCGATCGACAACAAGCAGCTGGGCAACGTCAGCGCGTTCACGGCGGACGTCAGCGTGGAGGAAGAGGTGAGTAGCGGGGTGTCGCCTTCGCAAGCGGATGGCCAAGGGTTTTACTCTGGCTAGGCACATCACGAAGGGTCGGGATGTGTATTCTCGTATTTTCTTTATATCAAATGGTGGTGTTCCTGTCTCTGTCTGTGTGTGATGAGAAGGACGAGATAGAGTGGGTGGTCACAGCAAGTGCGTGGCGGAAGACAGCAATTTTCAGCTGCGCTGGGCTGGCTCTCGGTGGATACTGTTTTTTTTTTCTCGTTTATTTAGCCAGCGGGCGGCCTGCCGCCCCCATTCTGGCGAGGTGCTTGTCGCGGTACCGTTATGCACGATGGAAATGCCGAGTCTTGACACTCGCTCGCGAGGCGGTCGGTCCCTCAGGAGGTCCATACAAAAGACTCGAAAATTGAAAATTGAAAATTGAAATTTGATTTGTCGGTCAAGTGTCGATAAAAAAATAGCTTTAATTACTGCTGACTGCTGTACAAGTACAGAGTATGTATGCTTGGGAGTATATGGTAGGTCGGGGAGTGGGTGGATGGAGGAGGAGCAGCAGCAGCAGCAGCAGCAGCAGTTCAGCTGTGCTGTACACCATCAGAAGTGCACCGCACCGCACAGCAACGGCTTGGGTCAATAAGAGAAACACGAGAGAGACGTAACCCCTTCTGTCCATGTGCGTTGCGCCCGCTGTTGTCTTACGCTCGTTTCCTCGATGAAGTTGTTTACGTGACACGCACGCGCCGAGCGTAAGCAAAGCCAACAAGAGCAATATTTCAAATTTTCAGGTATTGACTAAAGTGTCTGATATTGTAGAATCGTTCTGCTGTTTTTGCTGTTGTTTTCGTGTTGCCGCGTTTTTTCCGCTTTACAGTTTTCAAATTTTCGCGGCTGTGTGTATATAGTACCTGGTATTAACGTATGCTGCTTTGCTATCGTAGCATCGTATCAGGTCAGCAATGAGCGGTAAAAGCTCGACCTCCCGTTTTGATTAGAGAGTACATACGAGGGTACCTTTGGTATTATCAATAGCTTTGTGTTGACTTGCTCTTTCGTATTGATAGTACAACCACCTGAAGGGTATTTTATATATTTTTGAAATACGTCAGCTGTGAGTTCGACTGATTAAGTATTAATAGTTGATACTCAACTTGGAAGCTGCGTAATCGACCTCCATTTTGATTCGAGAGCACATACGAGGGTACCTTTGGTATTATCAATAGCTTTGTGTTGACTTGCACTTTCGTATTGGTAGTACAACCACCTGAAGGGTATTTTATAAATTTTGAAATACGTCAGCTGTGAGTTCGACTGATTAAGTAGTTGATACTCAACTTGGAAACTGCGTAATACGTCTCGTCTATATTCCATTTTTACCGAATTTTAGGCTGTTGCCTATGCGCGGTTCGATTTCGAGCTTCAGATTTGTATTTTTCCATATCAAAAACGAATGACCCTGCTTACGCAGTCCAAATATTCAAAATCCGACCGGAAAATTTTCGATTTGAGAATCCGATGACCCAAGTCGTCGGATTCTGGCCCAAAATCCGACGACCTGGGTCATCAGATTTTCAAATCGAAAAATGGCATGCTCTCTAAATTCAAGATGTTATCAATGACAGCAAACAGCAGCAGAACGATCGATGAGTTGGATGGTGATACAGCTGTATAGCGACGTTGCTTCGCGCCCGACGCGCGGACGGCGCATCCCTCCGTGGCCAGACCAGAGTCGACTGGTGCGGGCTCGGGCCTAGAGACCAAGAGAAGAGCACTCGGCACGCGCCTCTTGTGGATACGTACTCGTAGACTACATACACTGCAGCTGTACAGCAGCACAGCTGCAGCACTCACAAAATGAAACACAAAATACCAAGACAGGTTGACTCTAGCGCACTCGCCACGTCTCTTCGCCACCAGACTAGAGGCAGTCAGAGTGGGCTCGGACGCTTGGGTCCTACGCGCAGGGCAGCGCACCCAGCGCGTCTCTTCGCGGCGCCAAATCACAAAAACAGCAGTTGGTCTCGGCGTTTGCTCGAATCTCTACACGCACAAGAAATATGATTTTTCCGCATAGGGAGACCCTTTCGATTTGTCAAGCTCACATCTGAAAATGCCATCGGGTCAAAATCTGAAGCTCAAAAATCGAACCGCATAGGAAACGAGTATTATAAAAATGTAGAAATATACATAAAACATTGGACT